>CM042953.1:6283650-6366150 GCA_023678885.1 Pogostemon cablin
TGATCCAGGTCTAGAACTACTTGAAATGAGTATTTTCTTGCCATTTTCATGGTCAAATTAATAATTAAACATGAGAATATACTTGGAAAATATGTTTTTAGATTATAAAAATGCTAGGAAGCATGCGCCATAGTGTTACTAAAAAGTAAAAGTACGGAGTTTATTCTACTCTGTGAGCCAGGTCAGGAAGTCATTGAAGTGAGCATTTTTTATTTCCATTTTTATAGTCAAATTAGTTATTATACAAGAGTATATAGGTGGAGAACATGTTTTCAGAGTATATAATAGCTACGAAGCTTGCGTCATAAAGTCACTAAAAACACACAGTGCAGAGTTGATTCTACTCTGTGAGCCAAGTCAAGAACTCCTTGTAGTGAACATTTTCTTTCCATTTTTATGGTCATATTAGTTATTAGACCTGAGAAGCTTGTTGTAGAATATGTTTGAAGAGTATAAAAATTCTAGGAAGCTTGCACCTTAGAGTCACTAAAAAGTTAAAGTGCAGCTGATTCTACTTCGTGAGCCAGGTCTAGAACTACTTGAAGTAAGTATTTTCTTGCTATTTTTATGGTAAAATTAGTTATTAGACATGAGAATATTGTTGAAAAATATGATTTTAGTTTATAAAAATGCTAGGAAGCTTGCGCCATAGTGTCACTAAAAAGTCAAAATGCGGAGCTTATTCTACTCTGTGAGCCAGGTCAGGAAGTCATTGAAGTGAGCATTTATTCTTTCCATTTTTATAGTCAAATTAGTTGTTATACAATATCTTATAGGTAGAGAACATGTTTATAGAGTATATAACTGCAACGAAGCTTGCGCCATAGGGTCACTAAAAAGACACAATGAAGAGTTGATTCTACTCTGTGAGCCTGGTCAAGAACTCCTTGTAGTGAGCATTTTATTTTCATTTTTATGGTCATATTAGTTATTAGACATGAAATTCTTGTTGTAGAACGTGTTTTCAGAGTATAAAAATCCTAGGAAGCTTGCACCATAGAGTCACTTAAAAGTCTAAGTGCAGAGCTGATTCTAGTCCGTGAGCCAGGTCTAGAACTACTTGAAGTGAGTATTTTCTTGCCATTTTTATGGTCAAATTTGTAATTAGACATTAGAATATAGTTGAAAAATATGTTTTTAGATTATAAAAATGCTTCGAAGCTTGCGTCATTGTGTCACTAAAAAGTCAAAATGCGGAGCTTATTCTACTTTGTGAGTAGGTCAGGAAGTCATTGAAGTGAGCATTTTTTTCTTTCCATTTTTATAGTCAAATGAGTTGTTATACAAGGGTATATAGGTGGAGAACATGTTTTTAGAGTATATAACTGATATGAAGCTTGCACGATAGAGTCATTAAAACACACAGTGCAAAGTTGATTCTACTCCGTGAGCCAGGTAAAGAACTCCTTGTAATGAGCATTTTCTTTCCATTTTTATGGTCATATTAGTTATTAGACATGAGAATATTGTTAGAGATCATGTTTGCAGAGTATAAAAATCCTAGGAAGCTTGCACCATAGAGTCACTAAAAAGTCAAAGTGCAGAACGATTCTACTCCATGATCCAGGTCTAGAACTACTTGAAGTGAGTATTTTCTTGCCATTTTTATGGTCAAATTAGTTATTAAACATTAGAATATACTTGGAAAATATGTTTTTAGATTATAAAAATGCTAGAAAGCTTGCGCCATAATGTTACTAAAAAGTAAAAGTGCGGAGCTTATTCTACTCTGTGAGCCAGGTCAGGAAGTAATTGAAGTGAGCATTTTTTATTTCAATTTTTATAGTCAAATTAGTTGTTATACAAGATTTTATAGGTAGAGAACATGTTTATAGAGTATATAACTACAACAAAGCTTTTGCCATAGAGTCACTAAAAAGACACAATGAAGAGTTGATTCTACTCCGTGAGCCTAGTCAAGAACTCCTTGAAGTGAGCATTTTATTTCCATTTTTATGGTCAAATTAGTTATTAGACATGAGAATCTTGTTTTATAAAATGTTTTCAGAGTATAAAAATCCTAGGAACCTTGCACCATAAAGTCACTTAAAAGTCAAAGTGTAGAGATGATTCTACTCTGTGAGCCAGGTCTATAACTACTTGAAGTGAGTATTTTCTTGCTATTTTTATGGTCAAATTAGTTATTAGACATGAGAATATTGTTGAAAAATATGTTTTTAGATTATAAAAATGCTAGGAAGCTTGAGTCATAGTGTCACTAAAAAGTCAAAATGCGGAGCTTATTGTACTCTTTGAGCCAGGTCAGGAAGTCATTAAAGTGAGCATTTTTTCTTTCCATTTTTATAGTCAAATAAGTTGTTATACAAGAGTTTATAGGTAGATAACATGTTTATAGAGTATATAACTGCAACGAAGCTTGGGCCATAGAGTCACTAAAAAGACACAATGAAGAGTTGATTCTACTCCGTGAGCCTGGTCAAGAACTCCTTGTAGTGAGCATTTTCTTCTCATTTTTATGATCATATTAGTTATTAGACATGAGAATCTTGTTGTAGAACGTGTTTTCAGAGTATAAAAATCCTAGGATGCTTGCACCATAGAGTCACTTAAAAGTCTAAGTGCAGAGCTGATTCTACTCCGTGAGCCAGGTCTAGAACTACTTGTAGTGAGTATTTTCTTGCCATTTTTATGGTCAAATTTGTAATTAGACATGAGAATATAGTTGAAAAATATGTTTTTAGATTATAAAAATGCTTGGAAGCTTGCGTCATTGTGTCACTAAAAAGTCAAAATGCGGAGCTTATTCTACTTTGTGAGCAGGTCAGGAAGTCATCGAAGTGAGCATTTTTTTCTTTCCATTTTTATAGTCAAATGAGTTGTTATACAAGGGTATATAGGTGGAAAATAGGTTTTTAAAGTATATAACAGATATGAAGCTTGCGCCATAGAGTCACTAAAACACACAGTGCAAAGATGTAACTACTTCGTTAGCCAGGTAAAGAACTCCTTGTAGTGAGCATTTTCTTTCCATTTTTATGGTCATATTAGTCACTAGACATGAGAATATTGTTAGAGAACATGTTTACAGAGTATAAAAATCCTAGGAAGCTTGCACCATAGAGTCACAAAAAGTCAAAGTGCAAAACTGATTCTACTCCGTGATCCAGGTCTAGAACTACTTGAAGTGAGTATTTTCTTGCCATTTTTATGGTCAAATTAGTTATTAAACATAGGAATATACTTGGAAAATATCTTTTTAGATTATAAAAATGCAAGGAAGCTTGCGCCATAGTGTTATTAAAAAGTAAAAGTGTGGAGCTTATTATACTCTGTGAGCCAGGTCAGGAAGTCATTGAAGTGAGCATTTTTTATTTCCATTTTTATAGTCAAATTAGTTATTATACAAGAATATATATAGGTGGAGAACTTGTTTTCAGAGTATATAACTGCTACGAAGTTTGTGCCATAAAGTCACTAAAAACACACAGTGCAGAGTTGATTCTACTCTATGAGCCAGGTCAAAAACTCCTTGTAGTGAGCATTTTCTTTCCATTTATATGGTCATATTAGTTATTAGACCTGAGTAGCTTGTTGTAGAACATGTTTGAAGAGTATAAAAATCCTAGGAAGCTTGCACCATAGAGTCACTAAAAAGTCAAAGTGCAGAGCTGATTCTACTCCATGAACTAGGTCTAGAACTACTTGAAGTGAGTATTTTCTTGCTATTTTTATGGTCAAATTAGTTATTAGACATGAGAATATTGTTGAAAAATATGTTTTAGATTATAAAAATGCTAGGAAGCTTGCGCCATAGTGTCACTAAAAAGTCAAAATGCGGAGCTTATTCTACTCTTTGAGCCAGGTCAGGAAGTCATTAAAGTGAGCATTTTTTCTTTCGATTTTTATAGTCAAATAAGTTGTTATACAAGAGTTTATAGGTAGATAACATGTTTATAAAGTATATAACTGCAACGAAGCTTGCGCCATAGAGTCACTAAAAAGACATAATGAAGAGTTGATTCTACTCCATGAGCCTGGTCAAGAACTCCTTGTAGTGAGCATTTTCTTTTCATTTTTATGATCATATTGGTTATTAGACATGAGAATCTTGTTGTAGAACATGTTTTCAGAGTATAAAAATCCTAGGAAGCATGCACCATAGAGTCACTTAAAAGTCTAAGTGCAGAGCTGATTCTACTCCATGAGCCAGGTCTAGAACTACTTGAAGTGAGTATTTTCTTGCTATTTTTATGGTCAAATTTGTAATTAGACATGAGAATATAGTTGAAAAATATTTTTTTAGATTATAAAAATGCTTGGAAACTTGCGTCATTGTGTCACTAAAAAGTCAAAATGCGGAGCATATTCTACTTTGTGAGCAGGTCAGGAAGTCATTGAAGTGAGCATTTTTTTCTTTCCATTTTTATAGTCAAATGAGTTGTTATACAGGGGTATATAGGTGGAAAATATGTTTTTAGAGTATATAACAGATATGAAGCTTGCGCCATAGAGTCACTAAAACACACAGTGCAAAGTTGTAACTACTCCGTTAGCCAGGTAAAGAACTCCTTGTAGTGAGTGTTTTCTTTCCATTTTTATGGTCATATTAGTCATTAGACATGAGAATATTGTTAGAGAACATGTTTACAGAGTATAAAAATCCTAGGAAGCTTGCACCATAGAGTCACTAAAAAGTCAAAGTGCAAAACTGATTCTACTCCATGATCCAGGTCTAGAACTACTTGAAGTGAGTATTTTCTTGCCATTTTTATGGTCAAATTAGTTATTAAACATAGGAATATACTTGGAAAATATCTTTTTAGATTATAAAAATGCTAGGAAGCTTGCGCCATAGTGTTACTAAAAAGTAAAAGTGCGGAGCTTATTATACTCTATAAGCCAGCTCAGGAAGTCATTGAAGTGAGCATTTTTTATTTCTATTTTTATAGTCAAATTAGTTATTATACAAGAATATATATAGGTGGAGACATGTTTTCAGAGTATATAACTGCTACGAAGCTTGCGCCATAAAGTCACTAAAAACACACAGTGCAGAGTTGATTCTACTCTGTGAGCCAGGTCAAAAACTCCTTGTAGTGAGCATTTTCTTTCCATTTATATGGTCATATTAGTTATTAGACCTGAGAAGCTTGTTGTAGAACATGTTTGAAGAGTATAAAAATCCTAGGAAGCTTGCACCATAGAGTCACTAAAAAGTCAAAGTGCAGAGCTGATTCTACTCCGTGAACCAGGTCTAGAACTACTTGAAGTGAGTATTTTCTTGCTATTTTTATGGTCAAATTAGTTATTAGACATGTGAATGTAGTTGAAAAATATGTTTTTAGATTGTAAAAATGCTAGGAAGCTTGCGCCATAGTGTCACTAAAAAGTCAAAATACGGAGCTTATTCTACTCTATGAGCCAGGTCAGGAAGTCATTGAAGTGAGCATTTTTTCTTTCCATTTTTATAGTCAAATTAGTTGTTATACAAGAGTTTATAGGTAGAGAACATGTTTATAGAGTATATAACTGCAACGAAGCTTGCGCCATAGAGTCACTAAAAAGACACAATTAAGAGTTGATTCTTCTCCGTGAGCCTGGTCAAGAACTCCTTGTAGTGAGCATTTTCTTTCCATTTTTATGGTCATATTAGTTATTAGACATGAGAATATTGCTAGAGAACATGTTTGCAGAGTATAAAATCCTAGGAAGCTTGCACCATAGAGTAAAAAAAAGTCAAAGTGCTGAGCTGATTCTACTCTATGAGCCAGGTCTAGAACTACTTGAAGTGAGTATTTCTTGCTATTTTTATGGTCAAATTAGTTATTAGACATGAGAATATAGTTGAAAAATATGTTTTTAGATTGTAAAAATGCTAGGAAGCTTGAACCATAATGTCACTAAAAAGTCAAAATGCGGAGCTTATTCTACTCTGTGAGCCAAGTCAGGAAGTCATTGAAGTGAGCATTTTTTCTTTCCCTTTTTATAGTCAAATTAGTTGTTATACAAGATTTTATAGGTAGAGAACATGTTTATAAAGTATATAACTGCAACAAAGCTTGCGCCATAGAGTCACTAAAAAGACACAATGAAGAGTTGATTCTTCTCCGTGAGCTTGGTCAAGAACTCCTTGTAGTGAGCATTTTCTTTCCATTTTTATGGTCATATTAGTTATTAGACATGAGAATCTTGTTTTAGAACATGTTTTCAGATTATAAAAATCCTAGGAAGCTTGCACCATAAAGTCACTTAAAAGTCAAAGTGCAGAGCTGATTCTACTCCGTGAGCCAAGTCTAGAACTACTTGAAGTGAGTATTTTCTTGCCATTTTTATGGTCAAATTTGTAATTAGACATGAGAATATAGTTGGAAAATATGATTTTAGATTATAAAAATTCTTGGAAGCTTGCGTCATTATGTCACTAAAAAGTCAAAATGCGGAGCTTATTCTACTTTGTGAGCAGGTCAGGATGTCATTGAAGTGAGCATTTTTTATTTCCATTTTTATAGTCAAATTAGTCATTATACAAGAGTATATAGGTAGAGAACATGTTTTCAGAGTATATAACTGCTACGAAGCATGCGCCATAAACTCACTAAAAACACACAGTGCAGAATTAATTATACTCTGTGAGCCAGGTCAAGAACTCCTTGTAGTGAGCATTTTCTTTCCATTTATATGGTCATATTAGTTATTATAGCTGAGAATCTTGTTGGAGAACATGTTTGAAGAGTATAAAAATCCTAGGAAGCTTGCACCATAGAGTCACTAAAAATTCAAAGTGCAGACCTGATTCTACTCCGTTAGTCAGGTCTAGAACTACTTGAAGTGAGTATTTTCTTGCCATTTTTATGGTCAAATTAGTTATTAGACATGAGAATATAGTTGGAAAATATGTTTTAAAATTATAAAAATGCTTCGAAACTTGCGCCATAGTGTCACTAAAAAGTCAAAATGCGTAGCTTATTCTACTTTATGAGCAGGTCTGGAAGTCATTGAATTGAGCATTTTTTCTTTCCATTTTTATAGTCTAATTAGTTGTTATACAAGTGTATATAGGTGGAGAACACATTTTTAGACTATATAACTTCTATGAAGCTTGCCCCATAGAGTCACTAAAAACACACAGTGCAAAGTTGATTCTACTCCGTGAGCCTGGCCAAGAACTCCTTGTAGTGAGCATTTTCTTTCCATTTTTATGGTCATATTAGTTATTAGACATGATAATCTTGTTGTTAAACATGTTTTCAGAGTATAAAAATCCTAGGAAGCTTGCACCATAGAGTCACTTAAAAATCAAAGTGCAGATCTGTTTTTACTCCGTGAGCCAGGTCTAGAACTACTTGAAGTGAGTGTTTTCTTGCCCTTTTTATGGTCAAATTTGTTATTAGACATGATGATATAGTTGGAAAATATGTTTTTAAATTATAAAAATGCTTGGAAGCTTGCTTAATTATGTCACTAAAAAGTCAAAATGCGGAGCTTATTCTACTCTGTGAGCAGGTTAGGAAGTCATTGAAGTGAGCTTTTTTTTCTTTCCATTTTTATAGTCAAATGAGTTGTTATAAAAGGGTATATAGGTGGAGAAATGTTTTTAGAGTATATAACTGCTATGAAGCTTGCGCCATAGAGTCACTAAAACACACAGTGCAAAGTTGATTCTACTCCGTGAGCCAGGTAAAGAACTCCTTGTTGTGAGCATTTTCTTTCCATTTTTATGGTCATATTAGTTATTAGACATGAGAATATTATTGGAGAACATATTTGCAGAGTATAAAATTCCTAGGAAGCATGCACCATAAAATCACTAAAAAGTCAGTGCAAAGTTGAATCTACTCAATGAGCCAGGTCTAGAACTTCTTGAAGTGAGTATTTTCTTGCCATTTTTATGGTCAAATAAGTTATTAGACATGAGAATATACTTGGAAAATATGTTCTTAGATTATAAAATGCTAGGAAGCTTTCGCCATAGTGTTACTAAAAAGTAAAAAGTGCGGAGCTTATTCTACTCTGTGAGCCAGGTCAGGAAGTGATTGAAGTGAGCATTTTTTATTTATATTTTTATATTCAAATTAGTTATTATACAAGATTTTATAGGTGGAGAACATGTTTTCAGAGTATATAACTGCTATGAATCTTGCGCCATAAAGCCACAAAAAACACAGAGTGCAGAGTTGATTCTACTCCGTGAGCCAGGTCACGAACTCCTTATAGTGAGCATTTTCTTTCCATTTTATGGTCATATTAGTAGTTAAACATGAGAATCTTGTCGGAGAACTTGTTTGTAGAGTATAAAAATCCTAGGAAGCTTGCACCATAGAGTCATTAGAAAGTCAAAGCGCAGAGCTGATTCTACTCCATGAGCCAGGTCTAGAACTACTTGAAGTGAGTATTTTTTGCCATTTTTATGGCCATATTAGTTATTAGACATGAGAATATAGTTGTAAAATATGATTTTAGATTATAAAAATGCTAGGAAGCTTGCGCCATAGTGTCACTAAAAAGTCAAAATGCGGAGCTTATTCTACTCCGTGAGCCAGGCCAGGAAGTCATTGAAGTGAGCATTTTTTTCTTTCCATTTTTATAGTAAAATTAGTTGTTATACAAGAGTATATAGGTGGACAACATGTTTTTAGAGTATATAACTGCTATGAAGCTTGCGCCATAGAGTCACTAAAAACACATAGTGCAGAGTTGATTCTACTCCGTGAGCCAGGTCCTGAACTCCTTGAAGTGAGCATTTTATTTCCATTTTCATGGTCATATTAGTTATTAGACATGAGAATATTGTTGGAGAACATGTTTACAGAGTATAAAAATCCTAGGAAGCTTGCACCATAGAGTCACTAAAATGTCAAAGTGCAGAGCTGATTCTACTCCATGAGTCAGGTCATGAACTCCTTGAAATGAGCATTTTATTTCCATTTTCATGGTCATATTAGTTATTAGACATGAGAATATTGTTGGAGAACATGTTTGCAGAGTATAAAAATCCTAGGAAGCTTGCACCATAGAGTCACTAAAATGTCAAAGTGCAGAGCTGATTCTACTCCGTGAGCCAGGTCTAGAACTACTTGAAGTGCGTATTTTCTTGCCATTTTTATGGTCAAATAAGTTATTATACATGAGAATATAGTTTGAAAATATATTTTTGGATAATAAAAATTCTAGGATGCTTGCCCCATAGTGTCACTAAAATGTCAAAGTGCGGAGCTTATTCTACCGTGTGAGCCAGGTCAGGGAGTCATTGAAGTGAGTATTTTTTCTTTCCATTTTTATAGTAATAATAGTTATTATAAAAGAGTATATAGGTGGAGAACATGTTTTCAAAGTATATAACTGCTACGAAGGTTGCGCCATAGACTCACTAAAAACACAGAGTGCAAAGTTTATTCTACTCTGTGAGCCAGGTCAAGAACTCCTTGTAGTGAGATTTTTCTTTCCATTTTTATGGTCATATTAGTTATTAGACATGAGAATATTGTTGGAGAAAATGTTTGAAGTGTATAAAATCCTAGGAAGCTTGTACCATAGAGTCACTAAAAAGTCAGAGTGCAGAGCTGATTCTACTCCATGAACCAGTTCTAGAACTACTTGAAGTGAGTATTTTCTTGCCATTTTTATGGTAAAATTAGTTATTAGACATGAGAATATAGTTGGAAAATATATTTTTATATTATAAAAATGCTTGGAAGCTTGCGCCATAGTGTCACTAAAAAGTCAAAATACGGAGATTATACTACTCTGTGAGCAGGTCAGGAAGTCATTGATGTGAGCATTTATTCCTTCCATTTTTATAGTCAAATTAGTTGTTATACAATAGTACATAGGTGGAGAACATGTTTTTACAGTATATAACTGCTACGAAGCTTGCGCCATAGAGTCACTACAAACACACAGTGCAGAGGTTATTCTACTCCGTGAGCCAAATCAAGAACTCCTTGTAGTGAGCATTTTCATTCCATTTTTATGGTCATATTAGTTATTAGACATGAGAATCTTGTTGGAGAACATGTTTGCAGAGAATAAAATCCTAGGAAGCTTGCACCATAGAGTCATTAAAAAGTCAAAGTGCAGAGTTGATTCTACTCCATGAGCCAAGTCGAGAACTACTTGAAGTGAGTATTTTCTTGCATTTTTTGGCAAATTATTTATTAGACATGAGAATATAGTTGGAAAATATTTTTTTAGATTATAAAAATTCTAAGAAGCTTGCACCATAGTGTCAATAAAATGTAAAGTGCTAAGCTTATTCTATAATGTGAGCCGGATCAGAAAGTCATTATAGTGAGCATTTTTTCTTTCCATTTTTATAGTCATATTAGTTATTATATAATGGTATATAGGTGGAGAACATGTTTTTATAGTATATAACTGCTACGAAGCTTGTGCCATAGAGTCACTAAAAACACACAGTGCAGAGTTGATTCTACTCCGTAAGCCAGGTCAAGAACTCCTTGTAGTGAGCACTTTCTTTCCATTTTAATGGTCATATTAGTTATTAGACATGAGAATCTTGTTGAAGAACATGTTTGAAGGGTATAAAAATCCTAGGAAGCTTGCACCATAGAGTCACTAAAAAGTCAAAGTGCAGAGCTGATTCTACTCCGTGTGCCAGGTCTAGAACTACTTTAAGTGAGTATTTTCTTGCCATATTTATGGTCAAATTAGTTATTAGACATGAGAATATAGTTTTAAAATATATTTTTAGATTATAAAATGCTAGGAAGCTTGCACCATAGTGTCACTAAAAGTCAAAATGTGGATCTTATTCTACTTTGTGAGCCAGGTCATGAAATCATTGAAGTGAGCATTTTTTCTTTCCATTTTTATAATAAAAATTAGTTGTTATAAAAGAGTTCATAGGTGGAGAAAATGTTTTTAGAGTATATAACTGCTACAAAGCTTGTGTCGTATAGTCACTAAAAACACACAGTGCAGAGTTGATTCTACTCCGTGAGCCAGGTCAAGAACTTCTTGTAGCGAGCATTTTCTTTCAATTTGTATGTCCATATTAGTTATTAGACATGATAACCTTTTTGGAAAACCTATTTGCAGAGTATAAAAATCCTAGGAAGCTTGCACCATAGAGTCACTAAAATGTCAAAGTGCAAAGCTGATTCTACTCCGTGAGCCAGGTCTAGAACTACTTGAAGTGAGTATTTTCTTGCCATTTTTATGGTCAAATTAGTCATTAGACATGAGAATATAGTTGTAAAATATGTTTTTAGATAATAAAAATACTAGGAAGCTTGCGCGAAAGTGTCACTAAAAAGTAAAAATACGGAGCTTATTCTACTCTGTGTGCTAGGTCAAGAGTCATTGAAGTGAGCATTTTTTTCTTTCCATTTTTATAGTCAAATTAGTTGTTATACAAGAGTATACAGGTGGAGAACATGTTTTTAGAGTATATAGTTGCTACGAAGCTTGCGCCATAGTCACTAAAAACATATAGTGCAGAGTTGATTCTACTCCGTGAGCCAGGTCAAGAACTCCTTGTAGTGAGAATTTTATTTCCATTTTCATGGTCATATTAGTTATTAAACATGATAATATTGTTGTAGAACATGTATGCAGAGTATAAAAATCCTACGAAGCTTGCACCATAGAGTCACTAAAAAGTCAAAGTGCAGAGCTTATTCTACTCCGTGAGCTAGGTCTAGAACTACTTGAAGTGCGTATTTTCTTGCCATTTTTATGGTCAAATTAGTTATTAGACATGAGAATATAGTTTGAAAATACATTTTTAGATTATAAAAATGCTAGGAAGCTTGCGCCATAGTGTCACTAAAATGTCAAAGTGCTGAGCTTATTCTACAATGATAGCCAGGTCAGGAAGTCATTGAAGTGAGCATTTTTTTCTTTCCATTTTTATAGTCATATTAGTTATTATACAAGAGTATACAGGTGGAGAACATGTTTTCAGAGTATATAACTGCTACGAAGCTTGCGCCATAGAGTCACTTAAAATACACAGTGCAGAGTTGATTCTACTCCATGAACCAAGTCAAGAACTCCTTTTAGTGAGCATTTTCTTTCCATTTTTATGGTCATATTAGTTATTAGACATGAGAATATTTTTTGAGAACATGTTTGATGAGTATAAAAATCATAGGAAGCTTGTACCATAGAGTCACTAAAAAGTCAAAATTCAGAGCTGATTCTACTCCATGTGTCAGGTCTAGAACTTCTTAAAGTGAGTATTTTCTAGCCATTTTTATGGTCAAATTAGTTATTAGACATGACAATATAGTAGGAAAATATATTTTTCTATTATAAAAATGCTTGGAAGCTTGCATCATAGTGTCACTAAAAAGTCAAAATGCGGAGCTTATTCTACTCTGTGAGCAGGTCAGGAAGTCATTCAAGTGAGCATTTATTCTTTCCATTTTTATATTCAAATTAGTTATTATACAACAGTATATAGGTAGGGAACATGTTTTTACAGTATATAACTGCTACGAAGCTTGCTCCATAGAGTCACTAAAAACACGCAGTACAGAGTTGATTCTACTCCGTGAGCCAAGTCAAGAACTCCTTGTAGTAAGCATTTTCATTCCATTTTTATGGTCATATTAGTTATTAGACATGATAATCTTGTTGGAGAACATGTTTGCAGAGTATAAAAAACCTACGAAGCTTGCACCATAGAGTCACTAAAAAGTTAAAGTGCAGAGCTGATTCTACTCCATGAGCAAGGTTTAGAACTACTTGAATTGAGTATTTTCATTCCATTTTTATGGTAAAATTTTTATTAGACATGAGAATATAGTTGGAAAATATGTTTTTAGATTATAAAAATGCTAGGAAGCTTGCGCCGTAGTGTCACTAAAATGTCAAAGTGTTGAGCTTATTCTACAATGTTAGCCAGGTCAGGAAGTCATTGAAGTGAGCATTTTTTTCTTTCCATTTTTATAGTCATATTAGTTATTATACAAGAGTATACAGGTGGAGAACATGTTTTCAGAGTATATAGCTGCTACGAAGCTTGCGCCATAGAGTCACTTAAAATACACAGTGCAGAGTTGATTCTACTCCATGAACCAAGTCAAGAACTCCTTTTAGTGAGCATTTTCTTTCCATTTTTATGGTCATATTAGTTATTAGACATGAGAATATTTTTGGAGAACATGTTTGATGAGTACAAAAATCCTAGGAAGCTTGTACCATAGAGTCACTAAAAAGTCAAAGTTCAGAGCTGATTCTACTCCATGTGTCAGGTCTAGAACTACTTAAAGTGAGTATTTTCTAGCCATTTTTATGGTCAAATTAGTTATTAGACATGAGAATATAGTAGGAAAATATATTTTTCTGTTATAAAAATGCTTGGAAGCTTGCATCATAGTGTCACTAAAAAGTCAAAATGCGGAGCTTATTCTACTCTGTGAGCAGGTCAGGAAGTCATTGAAGTGAGCATTTATTCTTTCCATTTTTATATTCAAATTAGTTGTTATACAACAGTATATAGGTAGGGAACATGTTTTTACAGTATATAACTGCTACGAAGCTTGCGCCATAGAGTCACTAAAAACACACAGTACAGAGTTGATTCTACTCCGTGAGCCAAGTCAAGTACTCCTTGTAGTAAGCATTTTCATTCCATTTTTATGGTCATATTAGTTATTAGACATGATAATCTTGTTGGAGAACATGTTTGCAGAGTATAAAAAACCTACGAAGCTTGCACCATAGAGTCACTAAAAAGTTAAAGTGCAGAGCTGATTCTACTCCATGAGCAAGGTTTAGAACTACTTGAATTGAGTATTTTCATTCCATTTTTATGGTAAAATTATTTATTAGACATGAGAATATAGTTGGAAAATATGTTTTTAGATTATAAAAATGCTAGGAAGCTTGCGCCGTAGTGTCACTAAAATGTCAAAGTGCTGAGCTTATTCTACAATGTGAGCCAGGTCAGGAAGTCATTGAAGTGAGCATTTTTTCTTTCCATTTTTATAGTCATATTAGTTATTATAAAAGAGTATATAGGTGGAGAACATGTTTTTAGAGTATATAACTGCTACGAAGCTTGCGCCATAGAGTCACTAAAAACACACAGTGCAGAGTTGATTATACTCCGTAAGACAGGTCAAGAACTCCTTGTAGTGAGCATTTTCTTTCTATTTTTATGGTCATATTAGTTATTAGACATGAGAATATTTTTGGAGAACATGTTTGAAGAGTATAAAAATCCTAGGAAGCTTGTACCATAGAGTTACTAAAAAGTCAAAGTGCAGAGCTAATTCTACTCCGTGAGCCAGGTCTAGAACTACTTGAAGTGAGTATTTTCTAGTCATTTTTATGGTCAAATTAGATATTAGACATGAGAATATAGTTCGAAAATATTTTTTTCTATTATAAAAATGCTTGGAAGCTTGCATCATAGTGTCACTAAAAAGTCAAAATGCAGAGCTTATTCTACTCTGTGAGCAGGTCAGGAAGTCATTGAAGTGAGCATTTATTCTTTCCATTTTTATATTCAAATTAGTTGTTATACAACAGTATATAGGTAGGGAACATGTAATTACAGTATATAACTGCTACGAAGCTTGCGCCAGAGAGTCACTAAAAACACACAGTGCAGAGTTGATTCTACTCCGTGAGCCAAGTCAAGAACTCCTTGTAGCAAGCATTTTCAATCCATTTTTATGGTCATATTAGTTATTAGACATGAAAATCTTGTTGGAGAACATGTTTGCAGAGTATAAAAATCCTACGAAGCATGCACCATAGAGTCACTAAAAAGTTAAAGTGCAGAGCTGATTCTACTCCATGAGCAAGGTTTAGAACTACTTGAATTGAGTATTTTCATTCTATTTTTATGGTAAAATTATTTATTAGACATGAGAATATAGTTGGAAAATATGTTTTTAGATTATAAAAATGCTAGGAAGCTTGCGTCGTAGTGTCACTAAAATGTCAAAGTGCTGAGCTTATTCTACAATGTGAGCCAGGTCAGGAAGTCATTGAAGTGAGCATTTTTTCTTTCCATTTTTATAGTCATATTAGTTATTATACAAGATTATATAGGTGGAGAACATGTTTTTAGAGTATATAACTGCTACGAAGCTTACGCCATAGAGTCACTAAAAACACACAATGCAGAGTTGATTATACTCCGTAGGACAGGTCAAGAACTCCTTGTAGTGAGCATTTTCTTTCTATTTTTATGGTCATATTAGTTATTAGACATGAGAATATTTTTGGAGAACATGTTTGAAGAGTATAAAAATCCTAGGAAGCTTGTACCATAGAGTCACTAAAAAGTCAAAATGCAGAGCTAATTCTACTCCGTGAGCCAGGTCTAGAACTACTTGAAGTGAGTATTTTCTAGTCATTTTTATGGTCAAATTAGTTATTAGACATGAGAATATAGTTCGAAAATATGTTTTTAGATTATAAAAATGCTAGGAATCTTGTGCCATAGTGTCACTAAAATGTCAAAGTGCTGAGCTAATTCTACAATGTGACCCAAGTCAGGAAGTCATTGAAGTGAGCATTTTTTCTTTCCATTTTTATAGACATATTAGTTATTTTACAAAATTATATAGGTGGAGAAAATATTTTAAGAGTATATAACTGATACGAATCTTGCACCATAGAGTCACTAAAAACACACAGTGCAGAGTTGATTATACTTCGTAAGACAAGTCAAGAACTCCTTATAGTGAGCATTTTATTTCTATTTTTATGGTCATATTAGTTATTAGACATGAGTATATTTTTGGAGAACATGTTTGAAGAGTATAAAAATCCTAGGAAGCTTGTACCATAGAGTCACTAAAAAGTCAAAGTGCAGAGCTAATTCTACTCCGTGAGCCAGGTCTAGAACTACTTGAAGTGAGTATTTTCTAGTCATTTTTATGGTCAAATTAGTTATTAGACATGAGAATATAGTTCGAAAATATGTTTTTAGATTATAAAAATGCTAGGAATCTTGTGCCATAGTGTCACTAAAATGTCAAAGTGCTGAGCTAATTCTACAATGTGAGCCAAGTCAGGAAGTCATTGAAGTGAGCATTTTTTCTTTCCTTTTTTATAGACATATTAGTTATTATACAAAATTATATAGGTGGAGAAAATATTTTAAGAGTATATAACTGCTACGAATCTTGCACCATAGAGTCACTAAAAACACACAGTGTAAAGTTGATTCTACTCCGTAAGCCGGATCAAGAACTCCTTATCGTGAGCATTTTCTTTCCATTTTTATGGTCATATTAGTTATTAGACATGAGAATATATTTGGAGAACATGTTTGAAGAGTATAAAAATCCTAGGAAGCTTGTACCATAGAGTCAATAAAAAGTCAAAGTGCAGAGCTGATTCTACTCCATGAGCCAGGTCTAGAACTACTTGAAGTGAGTTTTTCTTGCCATTTTTATGGTCAAATTAGTTATTAGACATGAGAATATAGTTGGAAAATATGTTTTTCTATTATAAAAATTCCTTGAAGCTTGCGCCATAGTGTCACTAAAAAGTCAAAATGCGGAGCTTATTCTACTGTGTGAGCAGGTCAGGAAGTCATTGAAGTGAGAATTTATTCTTTCCATTTTTATAGTCAAATTAGTTGTTATACAATAGTATATAGGTAGAGAACATGTTTTTACAGTATATAACTGCTACGATGCTTGCGCCATAGAGTCACTAAAAACACATAGTGCGGAGTTGATTCTACTCCGTGAGCCAAGTCAAGAACTCCTTGTAGTGAGCATTTTCATTCCATTTTTATAGTCATATTAGTTATTAGACATGAGAATCTTGTTGGAGAACATGATTGCGGAGTATAAAAAACCTAAGAAGCTTGCACCATAGAGTCACTAAAAAGTCAAAGTGCGGAGCTTATTTTTGGAGAACATGTTTGAAGAGTATAAAAATCCTAGAAAGCTTGTACCATAGAGTCACTAAAAAGTCAAAGTGCAGAGATAATTTTACTCCGAGAGCCAGGTCTAGAACTACTTGAAATGAGTATTTTCTAGCCATTTTTATGGTCAAATTAGTTATTAGACATGAGAATATAGTTGGAAAATATATTTTTCTATTATAAAAATACTTGGAAGCTTGCGCCATAGTGTCACTAAAAAGTCAAAATGCGGAGCTTATTATACTCTGTGAGCAGGTCAGGAAGTCATTGAAGTGAGCATTTATTCTTTCCATTTTTATAGTCAAATTAGTTGTTTTACAATATTATATAGGTGGAGAACATGTTTTTACAGTATATAACTTCTACGAAGCTTGCGCCATAGAGTCACTAAAAACACACAGTGCAGAGTTGATTCTACTCCGTGAGCCAAGTCAAGAACTCCTTGTAGTGAGCATTTTCATTCCATTTTTATGGTCATATTAGTTATTAGACATGAGAATCATGTTGGAGAACATGTTTACAGAGTATAAAAAACCTACGAAGCTTGCACCATAGAGTCACTAAAAAGTCAAAGTGCAGAGCTGATTCTACTATGTGAGCCAGGTTTAGAACTACTTGAATTGAGTATTTTTTTCCATTTTTATGGTAAAATTATTTATTAGACATGATAATATAGTTGTAAAATATGTTTTTAGATTATAAAAATGCTAGGAAGCTTGCGCCATAGTGTCACTAAAATGTCAAAGTGCTGAGCTTATTCTACAATGTGAGCCAGGTCAGGAAGTCATTAAAGTGAGCATTTTTTCTTTCCATTTTTATAATCATATTAGTTATTATACAAGAGTATATAGGTGGAGAACATGTTTTTAGAGTATATAACTAATACGAAGCTTGCGCCATAGAGTCACTAAAAACACACAGTGCAGAGTTGATTCTACTCCATAAGACAGGTCAAGAACTCCTTGTAGTGAGCATTTTCTTTCCATTTTTATGGTCATATTAGTTATTAGACATGAGAATATTTTTGGAGAACATGTTTGAAGAGTATAAAAATCCTAGGAAGCTTGTACCATAGAGTCACTAAAAAGTCAAAGTGCAGAGCTGATTTTACTCCGTGAGCCAGGTCTAGAATTACTTGAAGTGAGTATTTTCTAGCCATTTTTATGGTCAAATTAGTTATTAGACATGAGAATATAGTTGTAAAATATATTTTTCTATTATAAAAATACTTGGAAGCTTGCGCCATAGTGTCACTAAAAAGTCAAAATGCGGAGCTTATTCTACTCTGTGAGCAGGTCAGGAAGTCATTGAAGTGAGCATTTATTCATTCCACTTTAATAGTTAAATTAGTTGTTATACAATAGTATATAGGTAGAGAACAGTTTTTTACAGTAAATAACTTCTACGAAGCTTGCGCCATAGAGTCACTAAAAACACACAGTACCGAGTTGATTCTACTCCATGAGCCAAGTCAAGAACTCCTTGTAGTGAGCATTTTCATTCCATTTTTATGGTCATATTAGTTATTAGACATGAGAATCTTGTTGGAGAACATGTTTACAGAGTATAAAAATCCTACGAAGCTTGCACCATAGAGTCATTAAAAAGTCAAAGTGCAGAGCTGATTCTACTCCGTGAGCCAGGTCTAGAACTACTTGAATTGAGTATTTTCTTTCCATTTTTATGGTAAAATTATTTATTAGACATGAGAATATAGTTGTAAAATATGTTTTTAGATTATAAAAAAGCTAGGAAGCTTGCGCCATAGTGTCACTAAAATGTCAAAGTGCTGAGCTTATTCTACAATGTGAGCTAGGTCAGGAAGTCATTGAAGTGAGCATTTTTTCTTTCCATTTTTATAGTCATATTAGTTATTATACAAGAGTATATAGGTGGAGAACATGTTTTTAGAGTATATAGCTGCTACGAAGCTTGCGCCATAGAGTCACTAAAAACACACAGTGCATAGTTGATTCTACTCCGTAAGACAGGTCAAGAACTCCTTGTAGTGAGCATTTTCTTTCCATTTTTATGGTCATATTAGTTATTATGCATGAAAATATTTTTGGAGAACATGTTTGAAGAGTATAAAAATCCTATGAAGCTTGTACCATAGAGTCAATAAAAAGTCAAACTGCAGAGCTGATTCTACTCCGTGAGCCAGGTATAGAACTACTTGAAGTGAGTATTTTCTAGTCATTTTTATGGTCAAATTAGTTATTAGACATGAGAATATAGTTCGAAAATATTTTTTTAGATTATAAAAATGCTAGGAAGCTTGTGACATAGTGTCACTAAAATGTCAAAGTGCTGAGCTTATTCTATAATGTGAGCCAAGTCAGGAAGTCATTGAATTGAGCATTTTTTCTTTCCATTTTTATAGTCATATTAGTTATTATACAAGATTACATAGGTGGAGAACATGTTTTCAGAGTATATAACTGCTACGAATCTTGCGCCATAGAGTCACTAAAAGCACACAGTGTAGAGTTGATTCTACTCCGTAACCCAGATCAAGAATTCCTTGTAGTGAGCATTTTCTTTCCATTTTTATGGTCATATTAGTTATTAGACATGAGAATATTTTGGGAGAACATGTTTGAAGAGTATAAAAATCCTAGGAAGCTTGTACCATAGAGTCACTAAAAAGTCAAGGTGCAGAGCTGATTCTACTCTGCGAGCCAGGTCTATAACTAATTTGAAGTGAGTATTTTCTAGCCATTTTTATGGTCAAATTAGTTATTATACATGAGAATATAGTTTGAAAATATATTTTTCTATTATAAAAATGGTTGGAAGCTTGCGCCATAGTGTCACTAAAAGTCAAAACGCGGAGCTTATTCTACTCTGTGAGCAGGTCAGGAAGTCATTGAAGTGAGCATTTATTCTTCCCATTTTTATAGTCAAATTAGTTGTTATACAATAGTATATTGGTGGAGAACAAGTTTTTACAGTATATAACTGCTACGAAGCTTGCGCCATAGAGTCAGTAAAAGCACACACTGCAGAGTTGACTCTACTCCGTGAGCCAAGTCAAGAACTCCTTGTAGTGAGCATTTTTATTCCATTTTTATAGTCATATTAGTTATTAGACATGAGAATCTTGTTGGAAAACATGTTTACAGAGTATAAAAATCCTACGAAGCTTGCACCATAGAGTCACTAAAAAGTCAATGTGCACAGCTGATTCTACACCGTGAGCCAGGTCTAGAATTACTTGAATTGAGTATTTTCTTTCCATTTTTATGGTAAAATTATTTATTAAACATGAGAATATAGTTGTAAAATATATTTTTAGATTATAAAAATGCTTGGAAGCTTGCGCCATAGCGTCACTAAAATGTCAAAGTGCTGAGCTTATTCTACAATGTGAGCTAGGTCAGGAAGTCATTGAAGTGAGCATTTTTTTCTTTCCATTTTTATAGTCATATTAGTTATTATACAAGAGTATATAGGTGGAGAACATGTTTTTAGAGTATATAGCTGCTACGAAGCTTGCGCCATAGAGTCAGTAAAAACACACAGTGCAGAGTTGATTCTACTCCGTAAGACAGGTCAAGAACTTCTTGTAGTGAGCATTTTCTTTCCATTTTTATGGTCATATTAGTTATTAGACATGAGAATATTTTTGGAGAACATGTTTGAAGAGTATAAAAATCCTATGAAGCTTGTACCATAGAGTCACTAAAAAGTCAAACTACAGAGCTGATTCTACTCCGTGAGCCAGGTATAGAACTACTTGAAGTGAGTATTTTCTAGTCATTTTTATGGTCAAATTAGTTATTAGACATGAGAATATAGTTCAAAAATATTTTTTTAGATTATAAAAATGCTAGGAAGCTTGTGACATAGTGTCACTAAAATGTCAAAGTGCTGAGCTTATTCTACAATGAGAGCCAAGTTAGGAAGTCATTGAATTGAGCATTTTTTCTTTCCATTTTATAGTCATATTAGTTATTATACAAGATTATATAGGTGGAGAACATGTTTTCAGAGTATATAACTGCTACGAATCTTGCGCCATAGAGTCACTAAAAGCACACAGTGTAGAGTTGATTCTACTCCGTAAGCCAGATCAAGAATTCCTTGTAATGAGAATTTTCTTTCCATTTTTATGGTCATATTAGTTATTAGACATGAGAATATTTTTGGAGAACATGTTTGAAGAGTATAAAAATCCTAGGAAGCTCGTACCATAGAGTCATTAAAAAGTCAAAGTGCAGAGCTAATTTTACTCCGTGAGCCAGGTCTAGAACTACTTGAAGTGAGATTTTCTAGCCATTTTTATGGTCAAATTAGTTATTACACATGAGAATATAGTTGGAAAATATATTTTTCTATTATAAAAATGCTTGGAAGCTTGCGCCATAGTATCACTAAAAAGTCAAAATGCGGAGCTTATTCTACTCTGTGAGCAGGTCAGGAAGTCATTGAAGTGACCACTTATTATTTCCATTTTTATAGTCAAATTAGTTGTTATACAATAGTATATAGGTAGAGAACATGTTTTCAAAGTATATAACTTCTACGAAGCTTGCGCCATAGAGTCACTAAAAACACACAGTGCAGAGTTGATTCTACTCCGTGAGCCAAGTCAAGAACTCCTTGTAGTGATCATTTTCATTCCATTTTAATGGTCATATTAGTTATTAGACATGAGAATCTCTTTGGAGAACATGTTTACAGAGTATAAAAATCATACGAAGCTTGCACCATAGAGTCACTAAAAAGTCAAAGTGCAAAGCTGATTCTACTCTGTGAGCCAGGTTTAGAACTACTTGAATTGAGTATTTTTTTTCCATTTTTATCGTAAATTTATTTATTAGACATGAGAATATAGTTGTAAAATATGTTTTTAGATTATAAAAATGCTAGGAAGCTTGCGCCATAGTGTCACTAAAATGTCAAAGTGCTGAACTTATTCTACAATGTGAGCCAGGTCAAGAAGTCATTGAAGTGAGCATTTTTTCTTTCCATTTTTATAGTCATATTAGTTATTATACAAGAGTATATAGGTGGAGAACATGTTTTTAGAGTATATAACTACTACGAAGCTTGCGCCATAGAGTCACTAAAAACACACAGTGCAGAGTTGATTTTACTCTGTAAGACAGGTCAAGAACTCCTTGTAGTGAGCATTTTCTTTCCATTTTTATGGTCATATTAGTTATTAGACATGAGAATATTTTTGGAGAACATGTTTGAAGAGTATAAAAATCCTAGGAAGCTTGTACCATAGAGTCACTAAAAAGTCAAAGTGCAGAGCTGATTTTACTCCGTGAGCCAGGTCTAGAACTACTTGAAGTGAGTATTTTCTAGCCATTTTTATGGTCAAATTAGTTATTAGACATGAGAATATAGTTGGAAAATATATTTTTCTATTATAAAAATACTTGGAAGCTTGCGCCATAGTGTCACTAAAAAGTCAAAATGCGGAGCTTATTCTACTCTGTGAGCAGGTCAGGAAGTCATTGAAGTGAGCATTTATTCTTTCCATTTTAATAGTTAAATTAGTTGTTATACCATAGTATATAGGTAGAGAACATGTTTTTACAGTAAATAACTTCTACGAAGCTTGCGCCATAGAGTCACTAAAAACACACAGTGTCGAGTTGACTCTACTCCATGAGCCAAGTCAAGAACTCCTTGTAGTGAGCATTTTCATTCCATTTTTATGGTCATATTAGTTATTAGACATGAGAATCTTGTTGGAGAACATGTTTGCAGAGTATAAAATCCTACAAACCTTGCACCATAGAGTCATTAAAAAGTCAAAGTGCAGAGCTGATTCTACTCCGTGAGCCAGGTCCAGAACTACTTGAATTGAGTATTTTCTTTCCATTTTTATGGTAAAATTATTTATTAGACATGAGAATATAGTTGTAAAATATGTTTTTAGATTATAAAAAAGCTAGGAAGCTTGCGCCATAGTGTCACTAAAATGTCAAAGTGCTGAGCTTATTCTACAATGTGAGCTAAGTCAGGAAGTCATTGAAGTGAGCATTTTTTCTTTCCATTTTTATAGTCATATTAGTTATTATACAAGAGTATATAGGTGGAGAACATGTTTTTAGAGTATATAGCTACTACGAAGCTTGCGCCATAGAGTCACTAAAAACACAGTGCATAGTTGATTCTACTCCGTAAGACAGGTCAAGAACTCCTTGTAGTGAGCATTTTCTTTCCATTTTTATGGTCATATTAGTTATTAGGCATGAAAATATTTTTGGAGAACATGTTTGAAGAGTATAAAAATCCTATGAAGCTTATACCATAGAGTCACTAAAAAGTCAAACTGCAGAGCTGATTCTACTCCGTGAGCCAGGTATAGAACTACTTGAAGTGAGTATTTTCTTGTCATTTTTATGGTCAAATTAGTTATTAGACATGAGAATATATTTCGAAAATATTTTTTTAGATTATAAAAATGCTAGGAAGCTTGTGACATAGTGTCACTAAAATGTCAAAGTGCTGAGCTTATTCTACAATGTGAGCCAAGTCAGGAAGTCATTGAATTGAGCATTTTTTCTTTCCATTTTTATAGTCATATTAGTTATTATACAAGATTATATAGGTGGAGAACATGTTTTCAGAGTATATAGCTGCTACGAATCTTGCGCCATAGAGTCACTAAAAGCACACAGTGTAGAGTTGATTCTACTCCGTAAGCCAGATCAAGAATTCCTTGTAGTGAGCATTTTCTTTCCATTTTTATGGTCATATTAGTTATTAGACATGAGAATATTTTGGGAGAACATGTTTGAAGAGTATAAAAATCCTAGGAAGCTTGTACCATAGAGTCACTAAAAAGTCAAGGTGCAGAGCTGATTCTACTCTGCGAGCCAGGTCTATAACTAATTTGAAGTGAGTATTCTCTAGCCATTTTTATGGTCAAATTAGTTATTATACATGAGAATATAGTTTGAAAATATATTTTTCTATTATAAAAATGGTTGGAAGCTTGCGCCATAGTGTCACTAAAAGTCAAAATGCGGAGCTTATTCTACTCTGTGAGCAGGTCAGGAAGTCATTGAAGTGAGCATTTATTCTTCCCATTTTTATAGTCAAATTAGTTGTTATACAATAGTATATTGGTGGAGAACAAGTTTTTACAGTATATAACTGCTACGAAGCTTGCGCCATAGAGTCAGTAAAAGCACACACTGCAGAGTTTACTCTACTCCGTGAGCCAAGTCAAGAACTCCTTGTAGTGAGCATTTTTATTCCATTTTTATAGTCATATTAGTTATTAGACATGAGAATCTTGTTGGAGAACATGTTTACAGAGTATAAAAATCCTACGAAGCTTGCACCATAGAGTCACTAAAAAGTCAATGTGCACAGCTGATTCTACACCGTGAGCCAGGTCTAGAATTACTTGAATTGAGTATTTTCTTTCCATTTTTATGGTAAAATTATTTATTAAACATGAGAATATAGTTGTAAAATATATTTTTAGATTATAAAAATGCTAGGAAGCTTGCGTCATAGCGTCACTAAAATGTCAAAGTGCTGAGCTTATTCTACAATGTGAGCCAGGTTAGGAAGTCATTGAAGTGAGCATTTTTTCTTTCCATTTTTATAGTCATATTAGCTATTATACAAGAGTATATAGGTGGAGAACATGTCTTTAGAGTATATAACTACTATGAAGCTTGCGCCGTAGATTCACTAAAAACACACATTGCAGAGTTGATTCTACTCCGTAAGACAGGTCAAGAACTCCTTGTAGTGAGCATTTTCTTTCCATTTTTATGGTCATATTAGTTATTATACATGAGAATATTTTTGGAGAACATGTTTGAAGAGTATACAAATCCTAGGAAGCTTGTACCATAGAGTCACTAAAAAGTCAAAGTGCAGAGCTGATTCTACTCCGTGAGCCAGGTCCAGAACTCCATGAAGTGAGTATTTTCTAGCCATTTTTATGGTCAAATTAGTTATTAGACATGAGAATATAGTTGTAAAATATATTTTTCTATTATAAAAATGCTTGGAAGCTTGCGCCATAGTGTCACTAAAAAGTCAAAATGCAAAGCTTATTCTACTCTGTGAGCAAGTCAGGAAGTCATTGAAGTGAGCATTTATTCTTTCCATTTTTATAGTAAAATTAGTTGTTATACAATAGTATATAGGTAGAGAACATGTTTTTACAGTATATAACTTCTACGAAGCTTGCGCCATAGAGTCACTAAAAACACACAGTGCATAGTTGATTCTACTCTATGAGCTAAGTCAAGAACTCCTTGTAGTGAGCATTTTCATTCCATTTTTATGGTCATATTAGTTATTAGACATGAGAATCTTGTTGGAGAACATGTTTGCAGAGTATAATAATCCTATGAAGCTTGCATCATAGAGTCACTAAAAAGTCAAAGTGCAAAGCTGATTCGACTCCATGAGCCAGGTCTAGAACTACTTGAATTGAGTATTTTCTTTCCATTTTTATGGTAAAATTATTTATTAGACATGAGAATATAGTTGTAAAATATGTTTTTAGATTATAAAAATGCTAGGAAGCTTGCGCAATAGTGTCACTAAAATGTCAAAGTGCTGAGCTTATTCTACAATGTGAGCCAGGTCAGAAAGTCATTGAAGTGAGCATTTTTTCTTTCCATTTTTATAGTCATATTGGTTATTATACAAGAGTATATAGGTGGAGAACTTGTTTTTAGAGTATATAACTGCTACGAAGTTTGCGCCATAGAGTCACTAAAAACACACAGTGCAGAGTTGATTCTACTCCGTAAGACAGGTCAAGAAATCCTTGTAGTGAGCATTTTCATTCCATTTTTATGGTCATATTAGTTATTAGACATGAGAATTTTATTGGAGAACATGTTTGCAGAGTATAAAAATCCTACGAAGCTTGCACCATAGTGTCACTAAAAAGTCAAAGTGCAGAGCTGATTCTACTCCGTGAGCCAGGTCTAGAACTACTTGAATTGAGTATTTTCTTTCCATTTCTATGTTAAAATTATTTATTAGACATGAGAATATAGTTGTACAATATGTTTTTAGATTATAAAAATGCTAGAAAGCTTGCGCCATAGTGTCATGTTGAGAGTGAAAATAAGCGTGTTTTAGTGTCCAATTGAACACCTTTTTTATGAGTATTATTGTCATATATTAGCACAATGGTCTTATATTCATTATATATGAGAATAATGTGCACTTGAGGTGTTTTATTGTGTTTTAGGTAGAAAAAGGATCAAAAGAGCCAAGTTTGAGAAAAGGTGCAATTTGTGCAAGAATGCTGATAAACACACGTCCAACTTGTGTAATTATTCTGTATTGATTTGGAGCTCTGAATTATATTTGTAATATATGGTTGGAAAGCTACAGAAGAGAGGGTCGTTTTGGTTTAAAGAACATCCCAATCAGATTCCAAACGAGAAAGTTATGAGCAAAGTGGTGACATCGCGCGAGCTGTGCCGAACAGAACTGATGTGCTACTTTCCATGGCTTGTTACAGATTCAATTCTTGGAGTTTTGGTGATATCAGAGAAATCCAAGGAAAAGAGGATCATGTGAGCACAAAAATCACTCAAATTGGAGGTAGGACGAGGAAGTTATGCAGCTGTTGGCGAGAATTTCTGAGAATTTCCGAAAACTACCTTATTTATCCGGATCTCTTTTACCAAATTTAACGCATGTCTCTTACCAAATTTGACATATGCCTAATTTTTGGTCCTTTCCAAGACCTATAAGGAGAGCTCACAAGTATAAAAAGGGGTGTAGATCACATCATAAAAAAAAAAGAGGAACACAACACAATACAAGAGAGGAGAAGAGAGGCCACAACATACAACACTCCACAAGGGGGGATCACCCGCCAACCATCATCCTTTTCTCCATCCATCCATCACTTTGAATATTCGTTTGTGGAATCAAGTGGAGAACTAAGAGGAGAATTCAAGAGCAAGAAGGACGCGATGACGCCACATCTAGGGTTTATTCATTTCCTAATTTATCTTGTATTTTTCGGACATCCGGGTAAGATCTATCCAACACCCATGTGTTTTTCCTACAACATCATGGGCTAGAGCCTTTTTGGTAGAACTAGGGTTGTGAAGGTTTTATCTAGTTAATTGAACTTCCATGTGTACACTCCGTACAACACTACTTGTGGATTTATTTTATATATGATTGTGCCTTTTTAATTCATACTCACAGTCGTTTTGTGCATCATTAACTGTTATGTAGAGTCTGAATACATATCTTGGTTATTAATTGAGTGCGTTCACTGCTGAGCAGGATTCCATGTTATGATTCTAAGTGAGGGGACTCCGAAGCTTCATTAGAACTATCATATATGAATACTTATTAATTGAATTGAATTCGGGTTAATAAGTAGGATAAAAAGGATAATTTTATAGTACCTATAAGGGAAGATCATATCGGGTTAGAGTACCAATCCTAGGGGGAAATAATTGATACTGATAGTACCTAGAAAGGGGGGTGAAATTATATCTCTTGCTCCGAGGTTATTCACACGTGTTACACGCATGTTTACTTGTGTCTATAGAGTAGATATGCATGGTTTAGTGATGTGTCCATATTCCACAAGGCAGAGTCGGACATTGACACATGGAAGGGAAGTTAATGAGTAAAACTGGATTATCCTAGAGCTACCTATTCTCCTACTTGATCCACTTTCGTATTCTTCGAGTGGTACTTCATTTGTTATTTTAATTATTTGTTTAGTAGTTGTTAATTAAATCCATCAAATCTTATTGCCTTATCTTAATTAATTAGATAATAATTAAATTAATAATACGTCGTCCCTTGGGTTCGATATTCACTTGGTCACCTTTCAAGACTACAATTGATATCCTTCAGACTTGGGGATTAATTGTGTGTTGAGAAAACACCCATCAAGTTCTTGGCGCCGTTGCCGGGGACGGCTGTTATTATTGATTTTATTATTTCTAGTTTGATTAAGATATTTTTTTTTCTTTTATTTGTGATTATTTATTTCTATCTAACCTTGAATTTTTCCGAGTTACTTGTGTGCTTGAAAAAAGGAGAGGAAGGAAAGGAGCAAATAACACATTGAGTTGAACATGGCCGGAGCAAGGCAGAATCCGAATAATGTTTCCATTCATGAAATTTTCACGAACTTTGGGAATGTCAACATGGGGTTGATAGGAGCAAAGGGGGAAGATGATGATTTTGAGATACATCCCGCTCTTATTAACATGTAGAGAAGAATCCCTTTTCTGGAGATTGTTTTGAAGATCCATATCAGCATCTCCGAAGATTTCTTGGTTATGCTTACACTCAAAAGGGCAGTGGAGCGAATGATAATGCTAGGCGGATCACCTTATTCAAGTTCTCTTTAATTAATAAGGCGGAAGCTTGGTATGAGACCCTTGATCCAGCCGATTGCAATACATGGGACCAACTGCAGCAGAAGTTCTTGGAGAGATACATGCCACCCTCAAGGATCTTAAGGATGAGGCAAGAGATCACCCGATTTGTTATGAATCAGGGTGATAAATTTGATGAGGCGTGGGATAGGTTTAAAGACATGCTCAGGAGGTGTCCACTGCATGGAATGTCTAAGGCTGAATACATAAGCATCTTCTACTATGGATTGGATTGTGAGTCGCGTGTTTTTATTGATGCATCATCAGGAGGAGCGCTGTTATCAAAGACAACACTTGAAGCAGAAAAGTTATTTGAAGACATCTCTATGAATTTACGTGACTGGCTAGTAGAGAGAGATAGAGGATGATATGTACTTGGCAAGGTGACGCAGGTTGAATATCAAGTGAAGCCGAATAGGGATGATGAGATCGTCTCTAGTCTAGCTAACATCAACAAGCTACTAGAGTTCCAGCAGAGGCAGATCACAGAGTTGACACAAAGGGGGCCTAGTAGGCAGCAGCAAGAAGTGAAGAGTGTTGAAGATACCTTCCATCGATATATGGCTGAGAATGATGCAAGGATTGATCATCTTGAGGATACCATGAATGTTGATCATGCAGATTTGTCTAAGCAGTTGAAGGACCTTACCTTGATGATGGGGCAGATGACCGCCAATGTGAATCAATTGACACAAATATTGGAGAATAATGCCATCAGGTCTGGAACACAGTACGAAGGACCGATGAGGCTGAAATAAAAAACAGACATATCCAGGCAGCGATTCGACCAACCAGCCTCTGGTTCGACCTGGCCTACAGGTCGAACCATGGTCGAACCATACCATGTGGAGCACTCTGTTTTTCCAGATTATCGGTTCGACCAAAGCAAGGGTGGTTCGACCTGTTCTGAAGGTCGAACCAACGTCGAACCTCAATGTCCGGAGCACCCTATTTTGTCGCAATAACGGTTCGTCCATGATGGACATGTTTCGACCAAACCATCTGGTCGAACCTTGGTCGAACTGGAGGGCAGAAATAGTACAGTAAGCCAGTTCGACCTGAGAGAAAGCGGTTCAACTTATCCTGAAGGTCGAACATAGGTCGAACCACGACTTCAAAGTGAGAACAGCCTTCCAGATGATCGGTTCGACCACTACGTGCCTGGTTCGACCTCTCTAACAGGTCAAACCCTAGTCGAACCAATCCGAAACATGCCTATTGTTGCGCCGAATGCTCCCTATGATGTTGATGTTACTCCAGTACCATTATATGAGCAGAATACTGAGCTTACAATGGAGAAGAAGTGGGAAAGAGCAAAGAAGTTGAGAGCGGAGAAGCATAGACTGCAGATGGATAATGAAGATGTGAATAAAGAGGTTGATCATGCAATGAAGATGCCTATGGAGACTAAATCATGCAAGAGCATTGATATGGTTTCTAACTTGTTTAATCTTGATTTTTCTAAGACAGGTGATTCTGAATTTAAGTGGAAGGTTGACAAGGAGGAGTCTAGATAGCCATGGGAGGAAGGAAATTTCAATGATCATATTTTTATGACCAAGAAAGGTGAGGTGTTGAGTGTAGACAAGAAGAGGGAAAGAAAGTATTTGAAGGTGAGGATACGAGAAGACCGTCCTCTATCATCGTGACTCTACGACGTTAAACATGAGCGTCTGTTGGGGGCTTGCCCTTCCGTTTTATTGCTTTATTTCTTTCGTGTGAGTAAGAAATTTTTATATTTAAGGAGCTTATTATTCGGCAATTACATCTTTGCAAACTTAGTTTCAACTTATGTTTTTACTAAGTTTGGGGGGGTGTGATGTACTTACCTCATTGAAGCACCAAGAATATAATATTGTCTTTGTAATGTTTGCTAGGGGAGTTGATTTTTTGCGGTATATTAAAACTTTAATCGGTTTTGATGTGTCGATTTTTTGCAATTTGCCTAGTGTTCAGTGGTGTTTCTAGTGTATGGAGTCGATTACATAGTCAATTAATTCTTTCTTATAGTTCTCCTATTTTATTATTGATGAATCCTGTGATGATGAGTTTGTTTGAGCTTTGATGATAGAAAAATGTAAAAGAGTGGCAAGACGAGTTCTACATTGAGGCTTTGACTCGAGGAGCTCGTGCGTACGTTGAAAAAAAATTAGGTGCCCTCATTTCCTTTTTCTAATTTTTATATGTGCTTTTAATTCATGGAGTGGAAGGATTGAGTTTATGGTGGTGATCCATGTGAGCTTATATTGTTAAAATTATCTTTGAAATTCATATGCTCTTGAAATTGATGAAGGAAATGTACTTGAGTTATATTGTGATATGAAGTTCTATGTGTACTTGTGGGATATTACCTACCATGAAAAGTGCTCTGTTACTTGTTAAAAACCAATTTGAGATTTTGAGCCTCGTTGATCATGTACATAATCACATGATATTTCTTTTCTGGTGAGTATCGTTCTTGTGTATGTATTCTAGAACTTGCCTCTTGTCTTACTTGAAACTACATGTGTGTTAGATGATGGGAGATGATTTTAGGCCATCCTTGAATTTATAAGTCACTTAGCCAAATAATTTCCTACCAAATAATTATATATCCGTAGTTAGCATCGTTGAGCCTAAAAGCCTTATTTCTTTGGCAACCTACGAAGATAGCCACTTTGATATCCTATTTGAGCCTTAAATTCCTATATTTAGTGGAAAATTAAATGTTGTCAAAGTGTGTTAATGGTGCTTGATAACAATTTGGGAATGAATGAAATTGGTGTTGAAATTAATAGTGATGGATTATGATAATACATCTAAGGAGAAGCATGGAGTAGTACTTAAATCTAGTACTCCATGGAATCAAAAACCCTAGGGTAGTGCTTAAATCTAGTACCCTATGGAGGATGCGTGAGGTAGTGCACGAAACTGGTACCTCGAGAGAAAAAGGATGTGCTTGAGACAAGAAAAAGTATGTTGAGCTTGAAGGAAAGGAGAGAAAAAAAAATTAGAAGAGCATGAAGCCGGATAGCCTTGAAGTGTAAGAATTTGCAGTACAAAAGATCTCTGGTTTTAATTCTCTACTAATTGAGTCACTTTATCCATATGTTTCCTACCCTTACCAAAGAACCAACATTACATCCAAAAGAAAGGCCTTTTTGATCCCATTGTCGAATCATACTTTTAGTGGTGGAGCGCTTTGAGACTTTTGGCAAGCTTTTGGTTACGCATGAACTTGAATTGAATTTGAGCGTAAACACCTTAACCCATAAGTATACATCTTTTACACTTGAGTGCGAGTGATATATACTTTCCGTGAGAACATGTCAATGGAGCATTTGAATTGGTGGTTATTGTCTTAACTTGTATGCTTTGAATTGATTATTACACGTGATAAGAGTTGCATGACCTAAGTTGATGACAATTGTATTTTGAATGGGGATTTGGTCATAGTCCTTGTTTCCCCGCTAATTTTCTTACTCTTTCTCTTTATCTTTATTTTGTTGCCTCGGGACGAGCAACGGGTAAGTTTGGGGGTTTGTTGAGAATGAAAATAAGCGTGTTTTAGTGTCCAATTGAACACATTTTTTATGAGTATTATTGTCATATATTAGCACAATGGTCTTATATTCATTATATATGAGAATAAGGTACACTTGAGGTGTTTTATTGTGTTTTAGGTAGAAAAAGGATCAAAAGAGCCAAGTTTGAGAAAAGGTGCAATTTGTGCAAGAATGCTGATAAGCGCATGTCCAACTTGTTTAATTATTCTGTATTGATGTGGAGCTCTGAATTAGATTTGTGATATATGTTTGGAAAGCTACAGAAGAGAGGGTCGTTTTAGTGTAAAGAACATCCCAATCAGATTCCAAACGAGAAAGTTATGAGCAAAGTGGTGACGTCGCGCGAGCTGTGCCGAACAGAGCTGATGTGCTACTTTCCATGGCTTGTTACAGATTCAATTCTTGGAGTTTTGGTGATATCAGAGAAAGCCAAGGAAAAGTGGATCATGTGAGGGCAAAAATCACTCAAATTAGAGGCCGGACGAGGAAGTTATGCTCAGAATCGTGAAGTCGCGCAGCTGTTGGCGAGAATTTCTGAGAATTTCCGAAAACTACCTTATTTATCCGGATCTCTTTTACCAAATTTAACGCATGTCTCTTACCAAATTTGACATATGCCTAAATTTGGGTCCTTTCCAAGACCTACAAGGAAAGCTCACGATTATAAAAGGGGTGTAGATCACATCATAAAAAAAAAGAGGAACACAACACAATACAAGAGAGGAGAAGAGAGGCCAAAACATACAACACTCCACAAGGGGAGATCACCCTCCAACCATCATCCTTTTCTCCATCCAACCATCACTTTGAAGATTCGTTTGTAGAATCAATGGGAGAACTAAGGGGAGAATTCAAGAACGAGAAGGACGAGATGATGCCACATCTAGGGTTTATTCGTTTCCTAATTTATCTTATATTTTCCGGACATCCGGGTAAGATCTATCCAATACCCATGTGTGTTTCCTACAACATCATGGGCTAGAGCCTTTTTGGTAAAACTAGGGTTGTGAAGGTTTTATCTTGTTAATTGAACTTCCATGTGTACACTCCGTACAACACTACTTGTGGATTTATTTTATATATGATTGTGCCTTTTTAATTCATACTCACGGTCATTTTGTGCATCATTAACTGTTATGTAGAGTCTGAATACATATCTTGGTTATTGATTGAGTGCGATCATTGCTGAGCAGGATTCCATGTTATGATTCTAAGTGAGGGAAATCCGAAGCTTCATTAGAACTATCATATATGAATACTTATTAATTGAATTGAATTCGGGTTAATAAGTAGGATAAAGAGGATAATTTTATAGTACCTATAAAGGGAGATCATATCGGGTAAGAGTACCAATCCTAGGGGGAAATAATTGATACTGATAGTACCTAGAAAGGGGGTGAAATTATATCTCTTGCTCCGAGGTTATTCACACATGTTACATGCATGTTTACTTGTGTCTATAGAGTAGATATGCATGGTTTAGTGATGCGTCCATATTCCACCAGGCAGAGTCGGACATTGACACATGGAAGGGAAGTTAATGAGTAAAACTGGATTATCCTAGAGCTACCTATTCTCCTACTTGATCCACTTTCGTATTCTTCGAGTGGTACTTTATTTGTTATTTTAATTATTTGTTTAGTAGTTGTTAATTAAATCCATCAAATCTTATTGCCTTGTCTTAATTAATTTAGATAATAATTAAATTAATAATACGTCGTCCCTTGAGTTCGATATTCACTTGGTCACCTTTCGAGACTACAATTGATATCCTTCAGACTTGGGGATTAATTGTGTGTTGAGAAAACACCCATCAAGTTCTTGGCGCCGTTGCCGGGGATGGCTGTTATTATTGATTTTATTATTTCTAGTTTGATTAAGATTTTTTTTCTTTTATTTGTGATTATTTATTTCTATCTAACCTTGAATTTTTCTGAGTTACTTGTGCGCTTTAAAAAAGGAGAGGAAGGAAAGGAGCAAATAACACATTGAGCTGAACATGGCCGGAGCAAGGCAGAATCCGGATAATGTTTCCATTCATGAAATTTTCACGAACTTTGGGAATGTCAACATGGGGTTGATAGGAGCAAGGGGGGAAGATGATGATTTTGAGATACATCCCGCTCTTATTAACATGGTAGAGAAGAATCCCTTTTCTGGAGGTTGTTTTGAAGATCCATATCAGCAGCTCCGAAGATTTCTTGGTTATACAAACACTCAAAAGGGCAGTGGAGCGAATGATAATGCTAGGCGGATCGCCTTATTCAAGTTCTCAAATTAGAGGTCGGATGAGGAAGTTATGCTCAGAATCGTGAAGTCGCGCAGCTGTTGACGAGAATTTCTAAGAATGTCCAAAAACTACCTTATTTATCCGGATCTCTTTTACCAAATTTAATGCATGTCTCTTACCAAATTTGACATATGCCTAAATTTGGGTCCTTTCCAAGACCTACAAGGATAGCTCACAAGTATAAAAAGGGGTGTAGATCACATCATAAAAAAAAAAGAGGAACACAACAAAATACAAGAGAGGAGAAGAGAGGCCACAACATACAACACTCCACAAGGGGGGATCACCCCCCAACCATCATCCTTTTCTCCATCCATCCATCACTTTGAAGATTCTTTTGTGGAATCAAGGGGAGAACTAAGAGGAGAATTCAAGAGCGAGAAGGACGCGATGATGCCACATCTAGTGTTTATTCGTTTCCTAATTTATCTTGTATTTTCCGGACATCCGGGTAAGATCTATCCAACACCCATGTGTGTTTCCTACAACATCATGGGCTAGAGCCTTTTTGGTAGAACTAGGGTTGTGAAGGTTTTATCTAGTTAATTGAACTTCCATGTGTACACTCCGTACAACACTACTTGTGGATTTATTTTATATATGATTGTGCCTTTTTAATTCATACTCACGGTCATTTTGTGCATCATTAACTGTTATGTAGAGTTTGAATACATATCTTGGTTATTGATTGAGTACGATCACTGCTGAGCAGGATTCCATGTTATGATTCTAAGTGAGGGAACTCCGAAGCTTCATTATAACTATCATATATGAATACTTATTAATTGAATTGAATCCGGGTTAATAAGTAGGATAAAGAGGATAATTTTATAGTACCTATAAAGGGAGATCATATCGGGTTAGAGTACCAATCCTAGGGGGAAATAATTGATACTGATAGTACCTAGAAAGGGGGGGGTGAAATTATATCTCTTGCTCCGAGGTTATTCACACGTGTTACACGCATGTTTACTTGTGTCTATAGAGTAGATATGCATGATTTAGTGATGCGTTCATATTACACAAGGCAGAGTCGGACATTGACACATGGAAGGGAAGTTAATGAGTAAAACTGGATTATCCCAGAGCTACCTATTCTCCTACTTGATCCACTTTCGTGTTCTTCGAGTGGTACTTTATTTGTTATTTTAATTATTTGTTTAGTAGTTGTTAATTAAATCCATCAAATCTTATTGCCTTATCTTAATTAATTTAGATAATAATTAAATTAATAATACGCCGTCCCTTGGGTTCGATATTCACTTAGTCACCTTTCGAGACTACAATTGATATCCTTCATACTTAGGGATTAATTGTGTGTTGAGAAAACACCCATCATGTCACTAAAATGTCAAAGTGCTGAGCTTATTCTACAACGTGAGCCTGGTTAGGAAGTCATTGAAGTGAGCATTTTTTCTTTCCATTTTTATAGTCATATCCGTTATTATACAAGAGTATATAGGTGGAGAACATGTTTTTAGAGTATATAACTACTACGAAGCTTGCGCCATAGAGTCACTAAAAACACACAGTGCAGAGTTGATTCTACTCCGTAAGACAGGTCAAGAACTCCTTGTAGTGAGCATTTTCTTTCCATTTTTATGGTCATATTAGTTATTAGACATGAGAATATTTTTGGAGAAAATGTTTGAAGAGTATAAAAAACCTAGGAAGCTTGTACCATAGAGTCACTAAAAAGTCAAAGTGCAGAGATGACTCTACTCCGTGAGCCAAGTATAGAACTACTTGAAGTGAGTATTTTCTAGTCATTTTTATGGTGAAACTAGTTATTAGACATGAGAATATAGTTCGAAAATATGTTTTTAGATTATAAAAATTCTAGGAAACATGTGACATAGTGTCACTAAAATGTCAAAGTGCTGAGCTTATTCTACAATGTGAGTCAAGTCAGGAAGTCATTGAAGTGAGCATTTTTTCTTTCCATTTTTATAGTCATATTAGTTATTATACAAGATTATATAGGTGGAGAACATGTTTTCAGAGTATATAACTGCTACGAATCTTGCGCCATAGAGTCACTAAAAGCACACAGTGTATAGTTGATTCTACTCCGTAAGTCAGATCAAGAACTCCTTGTAGTGAGCATTTTCTTTCCATTTTTATGGTCATATTAGTTATTAGACATGAGAATATTTTTGGAGAACATATTTGAAGAGTATAAAAATCCTAGGAAGCTTGTACCATAGACTCACTAAAAAGTCAAATTGCAGAGCTGATTCTACTCCGTGAGCCAGGTCTAGAACTAATTTGAAGAGAATATTTTCTAGCCATTTTTATGGTCAAATTAGTTATTAGACATGAGAATATATTTGGAAAATATATTTTTCTATTATAAAAATGGTTGGAAGCTTGCGCCATAGTGTCACTAAAAGTCAAAATGCGGAGCATATTCTACTCTGTGAGCAGGTCAGGAAGTCATTGAAGTGAGCATTTATTCTTTCCATTTTTATAGTCAAATTAGTTGTTATACAATAGTATATTGGTGGAGAACAAGTTTTTACAGTATATAACTGCTACGAAGCTTGCGCCATTGAGTCAGTAAAAACACACAGTGCAGAGTTAATTCTACTCCGTAAGACAGGTCAAGAACTCCTTGTAGTGAGCATTTTCTTTCCATTTTTATGGTCATGTTAGTTATTAGACATGAGAATCTTGTTAGAGTACATGTTTGAAGAGTATTAAAATCATAGGAAGCTACACCATAGAGTCACTAAAAAGTCAAAGTGCAGGGCTAATTCTACTCTGTGAGCCATGTCTAGAACTACTTTAAGTGAATATTTTCTTGCCATTTTTATGGTCAAATTAGTTATTCGACATGAGAATATACTTTTGAAATATGTTTTTAAATTACAAAATGCTAGGAAGCTTGCGCCATTGTGTCACTAAAAAGTCAAAATGCGGAGCTTATTCTACTTTGTGAACAAGGTCAGGAAATCATTGAAGTGAGCATTTTTTCTTTCCATTTTTATAGTTAAATTAGTTGTTATACAAAAGTATATGGGTGGAGAAAATGTGTTTAGAGTATATAACTGCTACGAAGCTTGCGCCATATAGTCACTAAAAACACAGTGCGGAGTTGATTCTACTCCGTGAGCCAGGTCAAGAACTCCTTGTAGTAAGCATTTTCTTTGCATTTTTATGGTCATATTAGTTATTAGACATGATAATCCTATTGGAGAACATGTTTGAAGAGTATAAAAATCCTAGAAATCTTGCACCATAGAGTCACTAAAAGTCAAAATGCAGAGCTAATTCTACTCCGTGAACCAGGTCTAGAAATACTTAAAGTGAGTATTTTCTTGCCATTTTTATGGTCAAATTAGTTATTAGACATGAGAATATTGTTGGAAAATATGTTTTTAGATTATTAAAATGCAAGGAAGCTTGCGCCATAGTGTCACTAAAAAGTCAAAGTGCGGAGCTTATTCTACTCTGTGAGCCAAGTTAGGAAGTTATTGAAGTGAGCATTTTTTATTTCCATTTTTATAGTCAAATTAGTTATTATACAAGAGTATATAGGTGGAGAACATTTTTTCAGAGTATATAACTGCTACGAAGCTTGCGCCATAGAGTCACTAAAAACACACAGTTTAAAGTTGATTCTACTCCATGAGCCAGATCAAGAACTCCTTGTAGTGAGCATTTTCTTTCCATTTTTATGGTCATATTAGTTATTAGACATGAGAATCTTGTTGGAAACATATTTAAAGAGTATAAAAATCCTAGGAAGCTTGCACCATAGAGTCACTAAAAAGTAAAAGTGCAGAGCTGATTCTACTATGTGAGCAAGGTTTAGAACTACTTGAAGTGAGTATTTTCTTGCCATTTTTATGGTTAAATTAGTTATTAGACATTAGAATATAGTTGGAAAATATGTTTTAGATTATAAAAATGATAGGAAGCTTGCATCATAGTGTCACAAAAAAGTCAAAATGCGTAGCTTATTCTACCCTGTGAGCCAGGTCATGAAGTCATTGAAGAGGGCATTTTTTTCTTTCCATTTTTATAGTCATATTAGTTATTATAAAAGAGTACATAGGTGGGGAACAAGTTTTCATAGTATAAAACTGCTACGAAGCTTGCGACATAGAGTCACTAAAAACATACAGTGCAGAGTTGATTTTACTCCGTGAGCCAGGTCAAGAACTCCTTGTAGTGAGCATTTTCTTTCCATTTTTATGGTCATATTAGTTATTAGACTTGAGAATCTTGTTGGAGAACATGCTTGAAGAGTATAAAAATCCTAGGAAGCTTGCACCATAGAGTCACTAAAAAGTCAAAGTGCAGAGCTGATTCTACTCCGTGAGTCAGGTCTAGAACTACTTGAAGTGATTATTTTCTTGCCATTTTTAGGATCAAATTAGTTATTAGACATGAGAATATAGTTGGAAAATCTATTTTTAGATTATAAAATGCTTGGAAGCTTGCGCCATAGTGTCACTAAAAAGTCAAAATGCGGAGCTTATTCTACTTTATGAGCAGGTCAGGAAGTCATTGAAGTGAGAATTTTTTTCTTTCTATTTTTATGGTCAAATTAGTTGATAAACAAGAGTATATTGGTAGAGAACATGGTTTTAGATTATATAACTGCTACGAAGCATGCGCCATAGAGTCACAAAAAACACAGTGCAGAGTAGATTCTACTCCGTGAGCCAAGTCAAGAACTCCTTGTAGTGAGCATTTTCTTTTAATTTTTATGGTCATATTAGTTATTAGACGTGAGAATATTGTTGGATAACATGTTTACAGAGTATAAAAATCCTAGGAAGCTTGCTCCATAGAGTCATTAAAATGTCAAAGTGCAGAGCTGATTCAACTCTGTGAGCCAGGTCTAGAACTACTTCAAGTGAGTTTTTTCTTGCCATTTTTATGGTCAAATTAGTTATTAGACATGAGAATATAGTTGGAAAATATGTTTTTAGATTATAAAAATGCTAGGAAGCTTGCCTTAGTGTCACTAAAAAGTCAAAATGCGGAGCTTATTCTACTTTGTGAGCCAAGTCAGGAAGTCATTGAAGTGAGCGTTTTTTATTTCCATTTTTATAGTCAAATTAGTTATTATACAAGAGTATGTAGGTTGAGAACATGTTTTTAGAGTATATAACTACTACGAAGCTTGCGCCTTAGTGTCACTAAAAACACACAGTTTAAAGTTGATTCTACTCCGTGAGCCAGATCAAGAACTCCTTGTAGTGAGCATTTTCTTTCCATTTTTATGGTCATATTAGTTATTAGACATGAGAATATTGTTGGAAACAAGTTTAAAGAGTATAAAAATCCTAGGAAACTTGCACCATAGAGTCACTAAAAAGTAAAAGTGCAGAGTTGATTCTACTCCGTGAGCCAGGTTTAGAACTACTTGAAGTGAGTATTTTCTTGCCATTTTTATGGTCAAATAAGTTATTAGACATTAGAATATAGTTGGAAAATATGTTTTTAGATTATAAAAATGATAGGAAGCTTGCGTCAAAGTCTCACTAAAAAGTCAAAATGCGGAGCTTATTCTACTCTGTGAGCCAGGTCATGAAGTCATTGACGAGAGCATTTTTTCTTTCAATTTTTATAATCATATTAGTTATTATAAAAGAGTATATAGGTGGGGAATAAGTTTTCAGAGTATATAACTGCTACGAAGCTTGTGACATAGAGTCACTAAAAATACACAGTGCGGAGTTGAGTCTACTCCGTGAGCCAGGTCAAGAACTCCTTGTAGTGAACATTTTCTTTCCATTTTTATGGTCATATTAGTTATTAGACATGAGAATATTTTTGGAGAAAATGTTTGAAGAGTATAAAAAACCTAGGAAGCTTGTACCATAGAGTCACTAAAAAGTCAAAGTGCAGAGCTGACTCTACTCCGTGAGCCAGGTATAGAACTACTTGAAGTGAGTATTTTCTAGTCATTTTTATGGTGAAATTAGTTATTAGACATGAGAATATAGTTCGAAAATATGTTTTTAGATTATAAAAATTCTAGGAAACTTGTGACATAGTGTCACTAAAATGTCAAAGTGCTGAGCTTATTCTACAATGTGAGCCAAGTCAGGAAGTCATTGAAGTGAGCATTTTTTCTTTCCATTTTTACAGTCATATTAGTTATTATAAAAGATTATATAGGTGGAGAACATGTTTTCAGAGTATATAACTGCTACGAATCTTGCGCCATAGAGTCACTAAAAGCACACAGTGTAATGTTGATTCTACTCCGTAAGCCAGATCAAGAACTCCTTGTAGTGAGCATTTTCTTTCCATTTTTATGGTCATATTAGTTATTAGACATGAGAATATTTTTGGAGAACATGTTTGAAGAGTATAAAAATCCTAGGAAGCTTGTACCATAGACTCACTAAAAAGTCAAAGTGCAGAGCTGATTCTACTCCGTGAGCCAGGTCTAGAACTAATTTGAAGTGAGTATTTTCTAGCCATTTTTATGGTCAAATTAGTTATTAGACATGAGAATATATTTGGAAAATATATTTTTCTATTATAAAAATGGTTGGAAGCTTGCGCCATAGTGTCACTAAAAGTCAAAATGCGGAGCTTGTTCTACTCTGTGAGCAGGTCAGGAAGTCATTGAAGTGAGCATTTATTCTTTCCATTTTTATAGTCAAATTAGTTGTTATACAATAGTATATTGGTGGAGAACAAGTTTTTACAGTATATAACTGCTACGAAGTTTGCGCCATAGAGTCAGTAAAAACACACATTGCAGAGTTAATTCTACTCTGTAAGACAGGTCAAGAACTCCTTGTAGTGAGCATTTTCTTTCCATTTTTATGGTCATATTAGTTATTAGACATGAGAATCTTGTTATAGTACATGTTTGAAGAGTATTAAAATCCTAGGAAGCTACACCATAGAGTCACTAAAAAGTCAAAGTGCAGGGCTGATTCTACTCCGTGAGCCATGTCTAGAACTACTTTAAGTGAATATTTTCTTGCCATTTTTTGGTCAAATTAGTTATTCGACATGAGAATATACTTTTGAAATATGTTTTTAAATTATAAAATGCTAGGAAGCTTGCGCCATAGTGTCACTAAAAAGTCAAAATGCGGAGCTTATTCTACTTTGTGAACAAGGTCAGGAAATCATTGAAGTGAGCATTTTTTCTTTCCATTTTTATAGTTAAATTAGTTGTTATACAAAAGTATATGGGTGGAGAAAATGTGTTTAGAGTATATAACTGCTACGAAGCTTGCGCCATATAGTCACTAAAAACACAGTGCGGAGTTGATTCTACTCCGTGAGCCAGGTCAAGAACTCCTTGTAGTAAGCATTTTCTTTGCATTTTTATGGTCATATTAGTTATTAGACATGATAATCCTATTGGAGAACATGTTTGAAGATTATAAAAATCCTAGAAATCTTGTGCCATAGAGTCACTAAAAAGTCAAAATGCAGAGCTAATTCTACTCCGTGAACCAGGTCTAGAAATACTTGAAGTGAGTATTTTCTTGCCATTTTTATGGTCAAATTAGTTATTAGACATGAGAATATTGATGGAAAATATGTTTTTAGATTATAAAAATGCAAGGAAGCTTACGCCATAGTGTCACTAAAAAGTCAAAGTGCGGAGCTTATTCTACTCTGAGAGCCAAGTTAGGAAGTTATTGAAGTGAGCGTTTTTTATTTCCATTTTTATAGTCAAATTAGTTATTATACAAGAGTATATAGGTGGAGAACATTTTTTCAGAGTATATAATTGCTACGAAGCTTGCGCCATAGAGTCACTAAAAACACACACAGTTTAAAGTTGATTCTACTCCATGAGCCAGATCAAGAACTCCTTGTAGTGAGCATTTTCTTTCCATTTTTATGGTCATATTAGTTATTAGACATGAGAATCTTTTTGGAAACATATTTAAAGAGTATAAAAATCCTAGGAAGCTTGCACCATAGAGTCACTAAAAAATAAAAGTGCAGAGCTGATTCTACTCTGTGAGCCAGGTTTAGAACTACTTGAAGTGAGTATTTTCTTGCCATTTTTATGGTCAAATTAGTTATTACACATTAGAATATAGTTGGAAAATATGTTTTAAGATTATAAAAATGATAGGAAACTTGCGTCATAGTGTCACTAAAAAGTCAAAATGCGGAGCTTATTCTACCCTGTGAGCCAGGTCATGAAGTCATTGAAGAGAGCATTTTTTTCTTTCCATTTTTATAGTCATATTAGTTATTATAAAAGAGTATATAGGTGAGGAACAAGTTTTCAGAGTATATAACTACTACAAAGCTTGCGACATAGAGTCACTAAAAACACACAGTGCAGAGTTGATTCTACTCCATGAGCCAGGTCAAGAACCCCTTGTAGTGAGCATTTTCTTTCCATTTTTATGGTCATATTAGTTATTAGACTTGAGAATCTTGTTGGAGAACATGTTTGAAGAGTATAAAAATCCTAGGAAGCTTGCACCATAGAGTCACTAAAAAGTCAAAGTGCAGATCTGATTCTTCTCCGTGAGCCAGGTCTAGAACTACTTGAAGTGATTATTCTCTTGCCATTTTTAGGATCAAATTAGTTATTAGACATGAGAATATAGTTGGAAAATCTATTTTTAGATTATAAAATGCTTGGAATCTTGCGCCATAGTGTCACTAAAAAGTTAAAATGCGGAGCTTATTCTACTTTATGAGCAGGTCAGGAAGTCATTGAAGTGATAATTTTTTTCTTTCTATTTTTATCGTCAAATTAGTTGATAAACAAGATTATATAGGTAGAGAACATGGTTTTAGAGTATATAACTGCTACGAAGCTTGCGCATAGAGTCACAAAAAACATAGTGCAGAGTAGATTCTACTCCGTGAGCCAGGTCAAGAACTCCTTGTAGTGAGCATTTTCTTTTAATTTTTATGGTCATATTAGTTATTAGACGTGAGAATATTGTTGGAGAACATGTTTACAGAGTATAAAAATCCTAGGAAGCTTGCACCATAGAGTCATTAAAATGTCAAAGTGCAGAGCTGATTCAACTCCGTGAGCCAGGTCTAGAACTATTTCAAGTGAATTTTTTCTTGCCATTTTTATGGTCAAATTAGTTATTAGACATGAGAATATAGTTGGAAAATATGTTTTTAGATTATAAAAATGCTAGGAAGCTTGCCTTAGTGTCACTAAAAAGTCAAAATGCGGAGCTCATTCTACTTTGTGAGCCAAGTCAGGAAGTCATTGAAGTGAGCATTTTTTATTTCCATTTTTATAGTCAAATTAGTTATTATACAAGAGTATGTAGGTTGAGAACATGTTTTTAGAGTATATAACTACTACGAAGCTTGCGCCTTAGTGTCACTAAAAACACACAGTTTAAAGTTGATTCTACTCCGTGAGCCAGATCAAGAACTCCTTGTAGTGAGCATTTTCTTTCCATTTTTATGGTCATATTAGTTATTAGACATGAGAATATTGTTGGAAACATGTTTAAAGAGTATAAAAATCCTAGGAAGCTTGCACCATAGAGTCACTAAAAAGTAAAAGTGCAGAGTTGATTCTACTCCGTGAGCCAGGTTTAGAACTACTTGAAGTGAGTATTTTCTTGCCATTTTTATGGTCAAATTAGTTATTAGACATTAGAATATAGTTGGAAAATATGTTTTTAGATTATAAAAATGATAGGAAGCTTGCGTCATAGTGTCACTAAAAAGTCAAAATGCGGAGCTTATTCTACTCTATGAGCCAGGTCATGAAGTCATTGAAGAGAGCATTTTTTCTTTCAATTTTTATAGTCATATTAGTTATTATAAAAGAGTATATAGGTGGGGAACAAGTTTTCAGAGTATATAACTGCTACGAAGCTTGCGACATAGAGTCACAAAAAATACACAGTGCAAAGTTGATTCTACTCCATGAGCCAGGTCAAGAACTCCTTGTAGTGAGCATTTTCTTTCCATTTTTATGGTCATATTAGTTATTAGACATGAGAATATTTTTGGAGAAAATGTTTGAAGTATAAAAAACCTTGGAAGCTTGTACCATAGAGTCACTAAAAAGTCAAAGTGCAGAGCTAACTCTACTCCGTGAGCCAGGTACAGAACTACTTGAAGTGAGTATTTTCTAGTCATTTTTATGGTGAAATTAGTTATTAGACATGAGAATATAGTTCGAAAATATGTTTTTAGATTATAAAAATTCTAGGAAACTTGTGACATAGTGTCACTAAAATGTCAAAGTGCTGAGCTTATTCTACAATGTGAGCCAAGTCAGGAAGTCATTGAAGTGACCATTTTTTCTTTCCATTTTTATAGTCATATTAGTTATTATACAAGATTATATAGGTGGAGAACATGTTTTCGGAGTATATAACTGCTATGAATCTTGCGCCATAGAGTCACTAAAAGCACACAGTGCATAGTTGATTCTACTCCGTAAGCCAGATCTAGAACTCCTTGTAGTGAGCATTTTCTTTCCATTTTTATGGTCATATTAGTTATTAGACATGAGAATATTTTTGGAGAACATGTTTGAAGAGTATAAAAATCCTAGGAAGCTTGCACCATAGAGTCACTAAAAAGTCAAAGTGCAGAGCTGATTCTTCTCCGTGAGCCAGGTCTAGAACTACTTGAAGTGATTATTCTCTTGCCATTTTTAGGATCAAATTAGTTATTAGACATGAGAATATAGTTGGAAAATCTATTTTTAGATTATAAAATGCTTGGAATCTTGCGCCATAGTGTCACTAAAAAGTCAAAATGCGGAGCTTATTCTACTTTATGAGCAGGTCAGGAAGTCATTGAAGTGATAATTTTTTTCTTTCTATTTTTATGGTCAAATTAGTTGATAAACAAGATTATATAGGTATAGAACATGGTTTTAGAGTATATAACTGCTACGAAGCTTGCGCCATAGAGTCACAAAAAACACAGTGCAGAGTAGATTCTACTCCGTGAGCCAGGTCAAGAACTCCTTGTAGTGAGCATTTTCTTTTAATTTTTATGGTCATATTAGTTATTAGACGTGAGAATATTGTTGGAGAACATGTTTACAGAGTATAAAAATCCTAGGAAGCTTGCACCATAGAGTCATTAAAATGTCAAAGTGCAGAGCTGATTCAACTCCGTGAGCCAGGTCTAAAACTATTTCAAGTGAATTTTTTCTTGCCATTTTTATGGTCAAATTAGTTATTAGACATGAGAATATAGTTGGAAAATATGTTTTTAGATTATAAAAATGCTAGGAAGCTTGCCTTAGTGTCACTAAAAAGTCAAAATGCGGAGCTTATTCTACTTTGTGAGCCAAGTCAAGAAGTCATTGAAGTGAGCGTTTTTTATTTCCATTTTTATAGTCAAATTAGTTATTATACAAGAGTATGTAGGTTGAGAACATGTTTTTAGAGTATATAACTACTACGAAGCTTGCGCCTTAGTGTCACTAAAAACACACAGTTTAAAGTTGATTCTACTCCGTGAGCCAGATCAAGAACTCCTTGTAGTGAGCATTTTCTTTCCATTTTTATGGTCATATTAGTTATTAGACATGAGAATATTGTTGGAAACATGTTTAAAGAGTATAAAAATCCTAGGAAGCTTGCACCATAGAGTCACTAAAAAGTAAAAGTGCAGAGTTGATTCTACTCCGTGAGCCAGGTTTAGAACTACTTGAAGTGAGTATTTTCTTGCCATTTTTATGGTCAAATTAGTTATTAGACATTAGAATATAGTTGGAAAATATGTTTTTAGATTATAAAAATGATAGGAAGCTTGCGTCATAGTGTCACTAAAAAGTCAAAATGCGGAGCTTATTCTACTCTATGAGCCAGGTCATGAAGTCATTGAAGAGAGCATTTTTTCTTTCAATTTTTATAGTCATATTAGTTATTATAAAAGAGTATATAGGTGGGGAACAAATTTTCAGAGTATATAACTGCTACGAAGCTTGCGACATAGAGTCACAAAAAATACACAGTGCAAAGTTGATTCTACTCCGTGAGCCAGGTCAAGAACTCCTTGTAGTGAGCATTTTCTTTCCATTTTTATGGTCATATTAGTTATTAGACATGAGAATATTTTTGGAGAAAATGTTTGAAGTATAAAAAACCTTGGAAGCTTGTACCATAGAGTCACTAAAAAGTCAAAGTGCAGAGCTGACTCTACTCCGTGAGCCAGGTACAGAACTACTTGAAGTGAGTATTTTCTAGTCATTTTTATGGTGAAATTAGTTATTAGACATGAGAATATAGTTCGAAAATATGTTTTTAGATTATAAAAATTCTAGGAAACTTGTGACATAGTGTCACTAAAATGTCAAAGTGCTGAGCTTATTCTACAATGTGAGCCAAGTCAGGAAGTCATTGAAGTGAGCATTTTTTCTTTCCATTTTTATAGTCATATTAGTTATTATACAAGATTATATAGGTGGAGAACATGTTTTCGGAGTATATAACTGCTATGAATCTTGCGCCATAGAGTCACTAAAAGCACACAGTGTATAGTTGATTCTACTCCGTAAGCCAGATCTAGAACTCCTTGTAGTGAGCATTTTCTTTCCATTTTTATGGTCATATTAGTTATTAGACATGAGAATATTTTTGGAGAACATGTTTGAAGAGTATAAAAATCCTAGGAAGCTTGTACCATAGACTCACTAAAAAGTCAAAGTGCAGAGCTGATTCTACTCCATGAGCCAGGTCTAGAACTAATTTGAAGTGAGTATTTTCTAGCCATTTTTATGGTCAAATTAGTTATTAGACATGAGAATATATTTGGAAAATATATTTTTCTATTATAAAAATGATTGGAAGCTTGCGCCATAGTGTCACTAAAAGTTAAAATGCGGAGCTTATTCTACTATGTGAGCAGGTCAGGAAGTCATTGAAGTGAGCATTTATTCTTTCCATTTTTATATTCAAATTAGTTGTTATACAATAGTATATTGGTGGAGAACAAGTTTTTAGAGTATATAACTGCTACGAAGCTTGCGCCATAGAGTCAGTAAAAACACACAGTGCAGAGTTAATTCTACTCTGTAAAACAGGTCAAGAATTCCTTGTAGTGAGCATTTTCTTTCCATTTTTATGGTCATATTAGTTATTAGACATGAGAATCTTGTTGGAGAACATGTTTGAAGAGTATTAAAATCCTAGGAAGCTACACCATAGAGTCACTAAAAAGTCAAAGTGCAGGGCTGATTCTACTCCGTGGGCCATGTCTAGAACTACTTTAAGTGAATATTTTCTTGTCATTTTTATGGTCAAATTAGTTATTCGACACGAGAATATACTTTTCAAATATATTTTTAGATTATAAAATGCTAGGAAGCTTGCGCCATAGTGTCAGTAAAAAGTCAAAATGCGGAGCTTATTCTACTCTGTGAACAAGGTCAGGAAACATTGAAGTGAGCATTTTTTCTTTCCATTTTTATAGTTAAATTAGTTGTTATACAAAAGTATATGGGTGGAGAAAATATTTTTAGAGTATATAACTGCTAGGAAGCTTGCGCCATATAGTCACTAAAAACACACAGTGCGGAGTTGATTCTACTCCATGAGCCAGGTCAAGAACTCCTTGTAGTAAGCATTTTCTTTCCGTTTTTATGGTCATATTAGTTATTAGACATGATAACCCTATTGGAGAACATGTTTGAAGAGTATAAAAATCCTAGAAATCTTGCACCATAGAGTCACTAAAAAGTCAAATTGCAGAGCTAATTCTACTCCGTGAACTAGGTTTAGAAATACTTGAAGTGAGTATTTTCTTGTCGTTTTTATGGTCAAATTAGTTATTAGACATGAAAATATTGTTGTAAAATATGTTTTAGATTATAAAAATGCAAGGAAGCTTGCGCCATAGTGTCACTAAAAAGTCAAAGTGCGGAGCTTATTCTACTCTGTGAGCCAAGTCAGGAAGTCATTGAAGTGAACATTTTATTTCCATTTTTATAGTAAAATTAGTTATTATATAAGAGTATATAGGTGGAGAACATTTTTTTAGAGTATATAACTGCTACGAAGCTTGCGCCATAGAGTCACTAAAAACACACAGTTTAAAGTTGATTCTACTCCATGAGCCAGATCAAGAACTCCTTGTAGTGAGCATTTTCTTTCCATTTTTATGGTCATATTAGTTATTAGACATGAGAATCTTGTTGGAAACATATTTAAAGAGTATAAAAATCCTATGAAGCTTGCACCATAGAGTCACTAAAAAGTAAAAGTGCAGAGCTGATTCTACTCCGTGAGCCAGGTCTAGAACTACTTGAAGTGAGTATTTTCTTGCCATTTTTATGGTCAAATTAGTTATTAGACATTAGAATATAGTTGGAAAATATGTTTCTAGATTATAAAAATGATAGGAAGCTTGCGTCATAGTGTCACTAAAAAGTCAAAATGCGGAGCTTATTCTACCCTGTGAGCCAGGTCATGAAGTCATTGAAGTGAGCATTTTTTTTCTTTCCATTTTTATAGTCATATTAGTTATTATAAAAGAATATATAGGTGGGGAACAATTTTTCAGAGTATATAACTGCTACGAAGCCTGCGACATAGAGTTACTAAAAACACACAGTGTAGAGTTGATTCTACTCCGTGAGCCAGGTCAAGAACTCCTTGTAGTGAGCATTTTCTTTCCATTTTTATGGTCATATTAGTTATTAGACTTGAGAATCTTGTTGGAGAACATGTTTGAAGAGTATAAAAATCCTAGGAAGCTTGCACCATAGAGTCACTAAAAAGTCAAAGTGCAGAGCTGATTCTACTCCGTGAGCCAGGTCTAGAACTACTTGAAGTGATTATTTTCCTGCCTTTTTTAGGATCAAACTAGTTATTAGACATGAGAATATAGTTGGAAAATCTATTTTTAGATTATAAAATGCTTGGAAGCTTGCGCCATAGAGTCACTAAAAAGTCAAAATGCGGAGCTTATTCTGCTCTATGAGCAGGTCAGGAAGTCATTGAAGTGAGAATTTTTTTCTTTCTATTTTTATGGTCAAATTAGTTGATAAACAAGAGTATATAGGTAGATAACATGGTTTTAGAGTATATAATTGCTATGAAGCTTGCGCCATAGAGTCACAAAAAACACAGCGCAGAGTAGATTCTACTCCGTGAGCCAGGTCAAGAACTCCTTGTTGTGAGCATTTTCTTTTAATTTTTATGGTCATATTAGTTATTAGACGTGTGAATCTTGTTGGAGAACATGTTTACAGAGTATAAAAATCCTAGGAAGCTTGCACCATAGAGTCATTAAAATGTCAAAGTGCAGAGCTGATTCAACTCCGTGAGCCAGGTCTAGAAATACTTCAAGTGAGTTTTTTCTTGCCATTTTTATGGTCAAATTAGTTATTAGACATGAGAATATAGTTGGAAAATATGTTTTTAGATTATAAAAATGCTAGGAAGCTTGCCTTAGTGTCACTAAAAAGTCAAAATGCGGAGCTTATTCTACTCTGTGAGCCTAGTCAGGAAGTCATTGAAGTGAGCGTTTTTTATTTCCATTTTTATAGTCAAATTAGTTATTATGCAAGAGTATATAGGTTGAGAAAATGCTTTTAGAGTATATAACTACTACGAAGCTTGCGCCTTAGTGTCACTAAAAACACACAGTTTAAAGTTGATTCTCATCCGTGAGCCAGATCAAGAACTCCTTGTAGTGAGCATTTTCTTTCCATTTTTATGGTCATATTAGTTATTAGACATGAGAATATTGTTGGAAACATGTTTAAAGAGTATAAAAATCCTAGGAAGCTTGCACCATAGAGTCACTAAAAAGTAAAAGTGCAGAGTTGATTCTATTCCGTGAGCCAGGTTTAGAACTACTTGAAGTGAGTATTTTCTTGCCATTTTTATGGTCAAATTAGTTATTAGACATTAGAATATAGTTGGAAAATATGTTTTTAGATTATAAAATGCTTGGAAGCTTGCGCCATAGTGTCACTAAAATGTCAAAATGCGGAGCTTATTCTACTCTATGAGCAGGTCAGGAAGTCATTGAAGTGAGAATTTTTTTCTTTCTATTTTTATGGTCAAATTAGTTGATAAACAAGAGTATATAGGTAGAGAACTTGGTTTTAGAGTATATAACTGCTACGAAGCTTGTGCCATAGAGTCACAAAAACATAGTGTAGAGTAGATTCTACTCCGTGAGCCAAGTCAAGAACTCCTTGTAGTGAGCATTTTCTTTTAATTTTTATGGTATTATTAGTTATTAGAAGTGAGAATATTGTTGGAGAACATGCTTACAAAGTATAAAAATCCTAGGAAGCTTGCACCATAGAGTCATTAAAATGTCAAAGTGCAGAGCTGATTCAACTCTGTGAGCCAGGTCTAGAACTACTTCAAGTGAGTTTTTTCTTGCCATTTTTATGGTCAAATTAGTTATTAGACATGATAATATAGTTGGAAAATATGTTTTTAGATTATAAAAATGCTAGGAAGCTTGCCTTAGTGTCACTAAAAAGTCAAAATACGAAGCTTATTCTACTCTGTGAGCCAAGTCAGGAATTCATTGAAGTGAGTTTTTTTTATTTCCATTTTTATAGTCAAATTAGTTATTATACAAGAGTATGTAGGTTGAGAACATGTTTTTAGAGTATATAACTACTACGAAGCTTGCGCCTTAGTGTCACTAAAAACACACAGTTTAAAGTTGATTCTACTTCGTGAGCCAGATCAAGAACTCCTTGTAGTGAGCATTTTCTTTCCATTTTTTATGGTCATATTAGTTATTAGACATGAGAATCTTGTTGGAGAACATGTTTGAAGAGTATTAAAATCCTAGGAAGCTACACCATAGTGTCACTGAAAAGTCAAAGTGCAGGGCTGATTCTACTCCGTGAGCCATGTCTAGAACTACTTTAAGTGAATATTTTCTTGCCATTTTTATGGTCAAATTAGTTATTCGACATGAGAATATACTTTTGAAATATGTTTTTAGATTATAAAATGCTAGGAAGCTTGCGCCATAGTGTCACTAAAAAGTCAAAATGCGGAGCTTATTCTACTCTGTGAACAAGGTTAGGAAATCATTGAAGTGAGCATTTTTTCTTTCCATTTTTATAGTTAAATTAGTTGTTATACAAAAGTATATGGGTGGAGAAAATATTTTTAGAGTATATAACTGCTAGGAAGCTTGCGCCATATAGTCACTAAAAACACACAGTGCGGAGTTGATTCTACTCCGTGAGCCAGGTCAAGAACTCCTTGTAGTAAGCATTTTCTTTCCGTTTTTATGGTCATATTAGTTATTAGACATGATAATCCTATTGGAGAACATGTTTGAAGAGTATAAAAATCCTAGAAATCTTGCACGATAGAGTCACTAAAAAGTCAAAATGCAGAGCTAATTCTACTCCGTGAACCAGGTACAGAAATACTTGAAGTGAGTATTTTCTTGTCGTTTTTATGGTCAAATTAGTTATTAGACATGAGAATATTGTTGTAAAATATGTTTTTAGATTATTAAAATGCAAGGAAGCTTGCGCCATAGTGTCACTAAAAAGTCAAAGTGCGGAGCTTATTCTACTCTGTGAGCCAAGTCAGGAAGTCATTGAAGTGAACATTTTATTTCCATTTTTATAGTAAAATTAGTTATTATATAAGAGTATATAGGTGGAGAACATTTTTTCAGAGTATATAAGTGCTACGAACCTTGCGCCATAGAGTCACTAAAAACACACAGTTTAAAGTTGATTCTACTCCATGAGCCAGATCAAGAACTCCTTGTAGTGAGCATTTTCTTTCCATTTTTATGGTCATATTAGTTATTAGACATGAGAATCTTGTTGGAAACATATTTAAAGAGTATAAAAATCCTAGGAAGCTTGCACCATAGAGTCACTAAAAAGTAAGAGTGCAGAGCTGATTCTACTCCGTGAGCCAGGTCTAGAACTACTTGAAGTGAGTATTTTCTTGCCATTTTTATGGTCAAATTAGTTATTAGACATTAGAATATAGTTGGAAAATATGTTTTTAGATTATAAAAATGATAGGAAGCTTGCGTCATAGTGTCACTAAAAAGTCAAAATGCGGAGCTTATTCTACCCTGTTAGCCAGGTCATGAAGTCATTGAAGAGAGCATTTTTTTTCTTTCCATTTTTATAGTCATATTAGTTATTATAAAAGAGTATATAGGTGGGGAACAAGTTTTCAGAGTATATAACTGCTACGAAGCCTGCGACATAGAGTTACTAAAAACACACAATGTAGAGTTGATTCTACTCCATGAGCCAGGTCAAGAACTCCTTGTAGTGAGCATTTTCTTTCCATTTTTATGGTCATATTAGTTATTAGACTTGAGAATCTTGTTGGAGAACATGTTTGAAGAGTATAAAAATCCTAGGAAGCTTGCACCATAGAGTCACTAAAAAGTCAAAGTGCAGAGCTGATTCTACTCCGTGAGCCAAGTCTAGAACTACTTGAAGTGATTATTTTCCTGCCATTTTTAGGATCAAACTAGTTATTAGACATGAGAATATAGTTGGAAAATCTATTTTTAGATTATAAAATGCTTGGAAGCTTGCGCCATAGTGTCACTAAAAAGTCAAAATGCGGAGCTCATTCTGCTCTATGAGCAGGTCAGGAAGTCATTGAAGTGAGAATTTTTTTCTTTCTATTTTTATGGTCAAATTAGTTGATAAACAAGAGTATATAGGTAGATAACATGGTTTTAGAGTATATAATTGCTACGAAGCTTGCACCATAGAGTCACAAAAAACACAGCGCAGAGTAGATTCTACTCCGGAGCCAGGTCAAGAACTCCTTGTTGTGAGCATTTTCTTTTAATTTTTATGGTCATATTAGTTATTAGACGTGTGAATCTTGTTGGAGAACATGTTTACAGAGTATAAAAATCCTAGGAAGCTTGCACCATAGAGAAATTAAAATGTCAAAGTGCAGAGCTGATTCAACTCCGTGAGCCAGGTCTAGTAATACTTCAAGTGAGTTTTTTCTTGCCATTTTTATGGTCAAATTAGTTATTAGACATGAGAATATAGTTGGAAAATATGTTTTTAGATTATAAAAATGCTAGGAAGCTTGCCTTAGTGTCACTAAAAAGTCAAAATGCGGAGCTTATTCTACTCTGTGAGCCAAGTCAGGAAGTCATTGAAGTGAGCGTTTTTTATTTCCATTTTTATAGTCAAATTAGTTATTATGCAAGAGTATATAGGTTGAGAAAATGCTTTTAGAGTATATAACTACTACGAAGCTTGCGCCTTAGTGTCACTAAAAACACACAGTTTAAAGTTGATTCTAATCCGTGAGCCAGATCAAGAACTCCTTGTAGTGAGCATTTTCTTTCCATTTTTATGGTCATATTAGTTATTAGACATGAGAATATTGTTGGAAACATGTTTAAAGAGTATAAAAATCCTAGAAAGCTTGCACCATAGAGTCACTAAAAAGTAAAAGTGCAGAGTTGATTCTATTCCGTGAGCCAGGTTTAGAACTACTTGAAGTGAGTATTTTCTTGCCATTTTTATTGTTAAATTAGTTATTAGACATTAGAATATAGTTGGAAAATATGTTTTTAGATTATAAAATGATTGGAAGCTTGCGCCATAGTGTCACTAAAATGTCAAAATGCGGAGCTTATTCTACTCTATGAGCAGGTCAGGAAGTCATTGAAGTGAGAATTTTTTTTCTTTCTATTTTTATGGTCAAATTAGTTGATAAACAAGAGTATATAGGTAGAGAACTTGGTTTTAGAGTATATAACTGCTACGAAGCTTGTGCCATAGAGTCACAAAAACATAGTGTAGAGTAGATTCTACTCCGTGAGCCAGGTCAAGAACTCCTTGTAGTGAGCATTTTCTTTTAATTTTTATGGTATTATTAGTTATTAGACGTGAGAATATTGTTGGAGAACATGTTTACAAAGTATAAAAATCCTAGGAAGCTTGCACCATAGAGTCATTAAAATGTCAAAGTGCAGAGCTGATTCAACTCTGTGAGCCAGGTCTAGAACTACTTCAAGTGAGTTTTTTCTTGCCATTTTTATGGTCAAATTAGTTATTAGACATGAGAATATAGTTGGAAAATATGTTTTTAGATTATAAAAATGCTAGGAAGCTTGCCTTAGTGTCACTAAAAAGTCAAAATACGTTGCTTATTCTACTCTGTGAGCCAAGTCAGGAATTCATTGAAGTGAGCGTTTTTTATTTCCATTTTTATAGTCAAATTAGTTATTATACAAGAGTATGTAGGTTGAGAACATGTTTTTAGAGTATATAACTACTACGAAGCTTGCGCCTTAGTGTCACTAAAAACACACAGTTTAAAGTCGATTCTACTCCGTGAGCCAGATCAAGAACTCCTTGTAGTGAGCATTTTCTTTCCATTTTTTATGGTCATATTAGTTATTAGACATGAGAATCTTGTTGGAGAACATGTTTGAAGAGTATTAAAATCCTAGGAAGCTACACCATAGTGTCACTAAAAAGTCAAAGTGCAGGGCTGATTCTACTCCGTGAGCCATGTCTAGAACTACTTTAAGTGAATATTTTCTTGCCATTTTTATGGTCAAATTAGTTATTCGACATGAGAATATACTTTTGAAATATGTTTTTAGATTATAAAATGCTAGGAAGCTTGCGCCATAGTGTCACTAAAAAGTCAAAATGCGGAGCTTATTCTACTCTGTGAACAAGGTTAGGAAATCATTGAAGTGAGCATTTTTTCTTTCCATTTTTATAGTTAAATTAGTTGTTATACAAAAGTATATGGGTGGAGAAAATATTTTTAGAGTATATAACTGCTAGGAAGCTTGCGCCATATAGTCACTAAAAACACACAGTGCGGAGTTGATTCTACTCCGTGAGCCAGGTCAAGAACTCCTTGTAGTAAGCATTTTCTTTCCGTTTTTATGGTCATATTAGTTATTAGAAATGATAATCCTATTGGAGAACATGTTTGAAGAGTATAAAAATCCTAGAAATCTTGCACGATAGAGTCACTAAAAAGTCAAAATGCAGAGCTAATTCTACTCCGTGAACCAGGTACAGAAATACTTGAAGTGAGTATTTTCTTGTCGTTTTTATGGTCAAATTAGTTATTAGACATGAGAATATTGTTGTAAAATATGTTTTTAGATTATTATAATGCAAGGAAGCTTGCGCCATAGTGTCACTAAAAAGTCAAAGTGCGGAGCTTATTCTACTCTGTGAGCCATGTCAGGAAGTCATTGAAGTGAACATTTTATTTCCATTTTTATAGTAAAATTAGTTATTATATAAGAGTATATAGGTGGAGAACATTTTTTCAGAGTATATAACTGCTACGAACCTTGCGCCATAGAGTCACTAAAAACACACAGTTTAAAGTTGATTCTACTCCATGAGCCAGATCAAGAACTCCTTGTAGTGAGCATTTTCTTTCCATTTTTATGGTCATATTAGTTATTAGACATGAGAATCTTGTTGGAAACATATTTAAAGAGTATAAAAATCCTAGGAAGCTTGCACCATAGAGTCACAAAAAAGTAAGAGTGCAGAGCTGATTCTACTCCGTGAGCCAGGTCTAGAACTACTTGAAGTGAGTATTTTCTTGCCATTTTTATGGTCAAATTAGTTATTAGACATTAGAATATAGTTGGAAAATATGTTTTTAGATTATAAAAATGATAGGAAGCTTTCGTCATAGTGTCACTAAAAAGTCAAAATGCGGAGCTTATTCTACCCTGTGAGCCAGGTCATGAAGTCATTGAAGAGAGCATTTTTTTTCTTTCCATTTTTATAGTCATATTAGTTATTATAAAAGAGTATATAGGTGGGGAACAAGTTTTCAGATTATATAACTGCTACGAAGCCTGCGACATAGAGTTACTAAAAACACACAGTGTAGAGTTGATTCTACTCCGTGATCCAGGTCAAGAACTCCTTGTAGTGAGCATTTTCTTTCCATTTTTATGGTCATATTAGTTATTAGACTTGAGAATCTTGTTGGAGAACATGTTTGAAGAGTATAAAAATCCTAGGAAGCTTGCACCATAGAGTCACTAAAAAGTCAAAGTGCAGAGCTGATTCTACTCCGTGAGCCAGGTCTTGAACTACTTGAAGTGATTATTTTCCTGCCATTTTTAGGATCAAACTAGTTATTAGACATGAGAATATAGTTGGAAAATCTATTTTTAGATTATAAAATGCTTGGAAGCTTGCGCCATAGTGTCACTAAAAAGTCAAAATGCGGAGCTCATTCTGCTCTATGAGCAGGTCAGGAAGTCATTGAAGTGAGAATTTTTTTCTTTCTATTTTTATGGTCAAATTAGTTGATAAACAAGAGTATATAGGTAGATAACATGGTTTTAGAGTATATAATTGCTACGAAGCATGCGCCATAGAGTCACAAAAAACACAGCGCAGAGTAGATTCTACTCCGTGAGCCAGGTCAAGAACTCCTTGTTGTGAGCATTTTCTTTTAATTTTTATGGTCATATTAGTTATTAGACGTGTGAATCTTGTTGGAGAACATGTTTACAGAGTATAAAAATCCTAGGAAGCTTGAACCATAGAGTCATTAAAATGTCAAAGTGCAGAGCTGATTCAACTCCGTGAGCCAGGTCTAGAAATACTTCAAGTGAGTTTTTTCTTGCCATTTTTATGGTCAAATTAGTTATTAGACATGAGAATATAGTTGGAAAATATGTTTTTAGATTATAAAAATGCTAGGAAGCTTGCCTTAGTGTCACTAAAAAGTCAAAATGCGGAGCATATTCTACTCTGTGAGCCAAGTCAGGAAGTCATTGAAGTGAGCGTTTTTTATTTCCATTTTTATAGTCAAATTAGTTATTATGCAAGAGTATATAGGTTGAGAAAATGCTTTTAGAGTATATAACTACTACGAAGCTTGCGCCTTAGTGTCACTAAAAACACACAGTTTAAAGTTGATTCTAATCCGTGAGCCAGATCAAGAACTCCTTGTAGTGAGCATTTTCTTTCCATTTTTATGGTCATATTAGTTATTAGACATGAGAATATTGTTGGAAACATGTTTAAAGAGTATAAAAATCCTAGGAAGCTTGCACCATAGAGTCACTAAAAAGTAAAAGTGCAGAGTTGATTCTATTCCGTGAGCCAGGTTTAGAACTACTTGAAGTGAGTATTTTCTTGCCATTTTTATGGTCAAATTAGTTATTAGACATTAGAATATAGTTGGAAAATATGTTTTTAGATTATAAAATGATTGGAAGCTTGCGCCATAGTGTCACTAAAATGTCAAAATGCGGAGCTTATTCTACTCTATGAGCAGGTCAGGAAGTCATTGAAGTGAGAATTTTTTTCTTTTTATTTTTATGGTCAAATTAGTTGATAAACAAGAGTATATAGGTAGAGAACTTGGTTTTAGAGTATATAACTGCTACGAAGCTTGTGCCATAGAGTCACAAAAACATAGTGTAGAGTAGATTCTACTCCGTGACCCAGGTCAAGAACTCCTTGTAGTGAGCATTTTCTTTTAATTTTTATGGTATTATTAGTTATTAGACGTGAGAATATTGTTGGAGAACATGTTTACAAAGTATAAAAATCCTAGGAAGCTTGCACCATAGAGTCATTAAAATGTCAAAGTGCAGAGCTGATTCAACTCTGTGAGCCAGGTCTAGAACTACTTCAAGTGAGTTTTTTCTTGCCATTTTTATGGTCAAATTAGTTATTAGACATGAGAATATAGTTGGAAAATATGTTTTTAGATTATAAAAATGCTAGGAAGCTTGCCTTAGTGTCACTAAAAAGTCAAAATACGTTGCTTATTCTACTCTGTGAGCCAAGTCAGGAATTCATTGAAGTGAGCGTTTTTTATTTCCATTTTTATAGTCAAATTAGTTATTATACAAGAGTATGTAGGTTGAGAACATGTTTTTAGAGTATATAACTACTACGAAGCTTGCGCCTTAGTGTCACTAAAAACACACAGTTTAAAGTCGATTCTACTCCGTGAGCCAGATCAAGAACTCCTTTTAGTGAGCATTTTCTTTCCATTTTTTATGGTCATATTAGTTATTAGACATGAGAATCTTGTTGGAGAACATGTTTGAAGAGTATTAAAATCCTAGGAAGCTACACCATAGTGTCACTAAAAAGTCAAAGTGCAGGGCTGATTCTACTCCGTGAGCCATGTCTAGAACTACTTTAAGTGAATATTTTCTTGCCATTTTTATGGTCAAATTAGTTATTCGACATGAGAATATACTTTTGAAATATGTTTTTAGATTATAAAATGCTAGGAAGCTTGCGCCATAGTGTCACTAAAAAGTCAAAATGCGGAGCTTATTCTACTCTGTGAATAAGGTTAGGAAATCATTGAAGTGAGCATTTTTTCTTTCCATTTTTATAGTTAAATTAGTTGTTATACAAAAGTATATGGGTGGAGAAAATATTTTTAGAGTATATAACTGCTAGGAAGCTTGCGCCATATAGTCACTAAAAACACACAGTGCGGAGTTGATTCTACTCCGTGAGCCAGGTCAAGAACTCCTTATAGTAAGCATTTTCTTTCCGTTTTTATGGTCATATTAGTTATTAGAAATGATAATCCTATTGGAGAACATGTTTGAAGAGTATAAAAATCCTAGAAATCTTGCACGATAGAGTCACTAAAAAGTCAAAATGCAGAGCTAATTCTACTCCGTGAACCAGGTACAGAAATACTTGAAGTGAGTATTTTCTTGTCGTTTTTATGGTCAAATTAGTTATTAGACATGAGAATATTGTTGTAAAATATGTTTTTAGATTATTAAAATGCAAGGAAGCTTGCGCCATAGTGTCACTAAAAAGTCAAAGTGCGGAGCTTATTCTACTCTGTGAGCCAAGTCAGGAAGTCATTGAATTGAACATTTTATTTCCATTTTTATAGTAAAATTAGTTATTATATAAGAGTATATAGGTGGAGAACATTTTTTCAGAGTATATAACTGCACGAACCTTGCGCCATAGAGTCACTAAAAACACACAGTTTAAAGTTGATTCTACTCCATGAGCCAGATCAAGAACTCCTTGTAGTGAGCATTTTCTTTCCATTTTTATGGTCATATTAGTTATTAGACATGAGAATCTTGTTGGAAACATATTTAAAGAGTATAAAAATCCTAGGAAGCTTGCACCATAGAGTCACTAAAAAGTAAGAGTGCAGAGCTGATTCTACTCCGTGAGCCAGGTCTAGAACTACTTGAAGTGAGTATTTTCTTGCCATTTTTATGGTCAAATTAGTTATTAGACATTAGAATATAGTTGGAAAATATGTTTTTAGATTATAAAAATGATAGGAAGCTTGCGTCATAGTGTCACTAAAAAGTCAAAATGCGGAGCTTATTCTACCCTGTGAGCCAGGTCATGAAGTCATTGAAGAGAGCATTTTTTTTCTTTCCATTTTTATAGTCATATTAGTTATTATAAAAGAGTATATAGGTGGGGAACAAGTTTTCAGAGTATATAACTGCTACGAAGCCTGCGACATAGAGTTACCAAAAACACACAGTGTAGAGTTGATTCTACTCCGTGAGCCAGGTCAAGAACTCTTTGTAGTGAGCATTTTCTTTCCATTTTTATGGTCATATTAGTTATTAGACTTGAGAATCTTTTTGGAGAACATGTTTGAAGAGTATAAAAATCCTAGGAAGCTTGCACCATAGAGTCACTAAAAAGTCAAAATGCAGAGCTGATTCTACTCCGTGAGCCAGGTTTAGAACTACTTGAAGTGATTATTTTCTTGCCATTTTTAGGATCAAACTAGTTATTAGACATGAAAATATAGTTGGAAAATCTATTTTTAGATTATAAAATGCTTGGAAGCTTGCACCATAGTGTCACTAAAAAGTCAAAATGCGGAGCTTATTCTGCTCTATGAGCAGGTCAGGAAGTCATTGAAGTGAGAATTTTTTTCTTTCTATTTTTATGGTCAAATTAGTTGATAAACAAGAGTATATAGGTAGAGAACATGGTTTTAGAGTATATAACTCCTACGAAGCTTGCGCCATAGAGCCACAAAAAACACAGTGCAGAGTAGATTCTACTCCGTGAGCCAGGTCAAGAACTCCTTGTAGTGAGCATTTTCTTTTAATTTTTATGGTCATATTAGTTATTAGACGTGAGAATTTTGTTGGAGAACATGTTTCAGAGTATAAAAATCCTAGGAAGCTTGCACCATAGAGTCATTAAAATGTCAAAGTGCAGAGCTGATTCAACTCCGTGAGCCAGGTCTAGAACTACTTCAAGTGAGTTTTTTCTTGCCATTTTTATGGTCAAATTAGTTATTAGACATGAGAATATAGTTGGAAAATATGTTTTTAGATTATAAAAATGCTAGGAAGCTTGCCTTAGTGTCACTAAAAAGTCAAAATGCGGAGCTTATTCTACTCTGTGAGCCAAGTCAGGAAGTAATTGAAGTGAGCATTTTTATTTCCATTTTTATAGTCAAATTAGTTATTATACAAGGGTATGTAGGTTGAGAACATGTTTTTAGAGTATATAAATACTACGAAGCTTGCGCCTTAGTGTCACTAAAAACACACAGTTTAAAGTTGATTCTACTCCGTGAGCCAGATCGAGAACTCCTTGTAGTGAACATTTTCTTTCCATTTTTATGGTCATATTAGTTATTAGACATGAGAATATTGTTGGAAACATGTTTAAAGAGTATAAAAATCCAAGGAAGCATGCACCATAGAGTCACTAAAAAGTAAAAGTGCAGAGTTGATTCTACTCCGTGAGCCAGGTTTAGAACTACTTGAAGCGAGTATTTTCTTGCCATTTTTGTGGTCAAATTAGTTATTAGACATTAGAATATAGTGGGAAAATATGTTTTTAGATTATAAAAATGATAGGAAGCTTGCGTCATAGTTCCACTAAAAAGTCAAAATGCGGAGGTTATTCTACTCTGTGAGCCAGGTCATGAAGTCATTGAAGAGAGCATTTTTTCTTTCAATTTTTATATTCATATTAGTTATTATAAAAGAGTATATAAGTGGGGAACAAGTTTTCAGAGTATATAACTGCTACGAAGCATGTGACATAGAGTCACTAAAAATACACAGTGCAGAGTTGATTCTACTCCGTGAGCCAGGTCAAGAACTCCTTGTAGTGAGCATTTTCTTTCCATTTTTATGGTCATATTAGTTATTAGACTTGAGAATCTTGTTGGAGAACATGTTTGAAGAGTATAAAAATCCTAGGAAGCTTGCACCATAGAGTCACTAAAAAGTCAAAGTGCAGAGCTGATTCTACTCCGTGAGCCAGGTCTAGAACTACTTGAAGTGATTATTTTCTTGCCATTTTTAGGATCAAATTAGTTATTAGACATGAGAATATAGTTGGAAAATATGTTTTTAGCTTATAAAAATGCTAGGAAGCTTGCCTTAGTGTCACTAAAAAGTCAAAATGCGGAGCTTATTCTACTCTATGAGCCAAGTCAGGAAGTCATTGAAGTGAGCGTTTTTATTTCCATTTTTATAGTCAAATTAGTTATTATACAAGAGTATGTAGGTTGATAAAATGCTTTTAGAGTATATAACTACTACGAAGCTTGCGCCTTAGTGTCACTAAAAACACACAGTTTAAAGTTGATTCTACTCCGTGACCCAGATCAAGAACTCCTTGTAGTGAACATTTTCTTTCCATTTTTATGGTCATATTAGTTATTACACATGTGAATATTGTTGGAAACATGTTTAAAGAGTATAAAAATCCTAGGAAGCTTGCACCATAGAGTCACTAAAAAGTAAAAGTGCAGAGTTGATTCTACTCCGTGAGCCAGGTTTAGAACTACTTGAAGTGAGTATTTTCTTGCCATTTTTATGGTCAAATTAGTTATTAGACATTAGAATATAGTGGGAAAATATGTTTTTAGATTATAAAAATGATAGGAAGCTTGCGTCATAGTGTCACTAAAAAGTTAAAATGCGGAGCTTATTCTACTCTGTGAGCCAGGTCATGAAGTCATTGATGAGAGCATTTTTTCTTTCAATTTTTATATTCATAATAGTTATTATAAAAGAGTATATAGGTGGGGAACAAGTTTTCAGAGTATATAACTGCTACGAAGCTTGCGACATAGAGTCACTAAAAATATACAGTGCAGAGTTGATTCTACTCCGTGAGCCAGGTCAAGAACTCCTTGTAGTAAGCATTTTCTTTTAATTTTTATGGTCATATTAGTTATTAGACGTGAGAATTTTGTTGGAGAACATATTTCAGAGTATAAAAATCCTAGGAAGCTTGCACCATAGAGTCACTAAAAAGTCAAAGTGCAGAGCTGATTCTACTCCGTGAGCCAGGTCTAGAACTACTTGAAGTGATTATTTTCTTGCCATTTTTAGGATCAAATTAGTTATTAGACATGAGAATATAGTTGGAAAATATGTTTTTAGATTATAAAAATGCTAGGAAGCTTGCCTTAGTGTCACTAAAAAGTCAAAATGCGGAGCATATTCTACTCTGTGAGCCAAGTCAGGAAGTCATTGAAGTGAGCGTTTTTATTTCCATTTTTATAGTCAAATTAGTTATTATACAAGAGTATGTAGGTTGAGAAAATGCTTTTAGAGTATATAACTACTACGAAGCTTGCGCCTTAGTGTCACTAAAAACACACAGTTTAAAGTTGATTCTACTCCGTGAGCCAGATCAAGAACTCCTTGTAGTGAACATTTTCTTTCCATTTTTATGGTCATATTAGTTATTAGACATGAGAATATTGTTGGAAACATGTTTAAAGAGTATAAAAATCCTAGGAAGCTTGCACCATAGAGTCACTAAAAAGTAAAAGTGTAGAGTTGATTCTACTCCGTGAGCCAGGTTTAGAACTACTTGAAGTGAGTATTTTCTTGCCATTTTTATGGTCAAATTAGTTATTAGACATTAGAATATAGTGGGAAAATATGTTTTTAGATTATAAAAATGATAGGAAGCTTGCGTCATAGTGTCACTAAAAAGTCAAAATGCGGAGCTTATTCTACTCTGTGAGCCAGGTCATGAAGTCATTGAAGAGAGCATTTTTTCTTTCAATTTTTATATTCATATTAGTTATTATAAAAGAGTATATAGGTGGGGAACAAGTTTTCAGAGTATATAACTGCTACGAAGCTTGCGACATAGAGTCACTAAAAATATACAGTGCAGAGTTGATTCTACTCCGTGAGCAAGGTCAAGAACTCCTTGTAGTGAGCATTTTCTTTCCATTTTTATGGTCATATTAGTTATTAGACTTGAGAATCTTGTTGGAGAACTTGTTTGAAGAGTATAAAAATCCTAGGAAGCTTGCACCATAGAGTCACTAAACAGTCAAAGTGCAGAGCTGATTCTACTCCGTGAGCCAGGTATAGAACTACTTGAAGTGAGTTTTTTCTTGCCATTTTTAGGATCAAATTAGTTATTAGACATGAGAATATAGTAGGAAAATCTATTTTTAGATTATAAAATGCTTGGAAGCATGCACCATAGTGTCACTAAAAAGTCAAAATGCGGAGCTTATTCTACTCTATGAGCAGGTCAGGAAGTCATTGAAGTGAGAATTTTTTTCTTTCTATTTTTATGGTCAAATTAGTTGATAAACAAGAGTATATAGGTAGAGAACATGGTTTTAGAGTATATAACTCCTACGAAGCTTGCGCCATAGAGTCACAAAAAACACAGTGCAGAGTAGATTCTACTCCTTGAGCCAGGTCAAGAACTCCTTGTAGTGAGCATTTTCTTTTAATTTTTATGGTCATATTAGTTATTAGACGTGAGAATTTTGTTGGAGAACATGTTTCAGAGTATAAAAATCCTAGGAAGCCTGCACCATAGAGTCATTAAAATGTCAAAGTGCTGAGCTGATTCAACTCCGTGAGCCAGGTCTAGAACTACTTCAAGTGAGTTTTTTCTTGCCATTTTTATAGTCAAATTAGTTATTAGACATGAGAATATAGTTGGAAAATATGTTTTTAGATTATAAAAATGCTAGGAAGCTTGCCTTAGTGTCACTAAAAAGTTAAAATGCGGAGCTTATTCTACTCTGTGAGCCAAGTCAGGAAGTCATTGAAGTGAGCGTTTTTATTTCCATTTTTATAGTCAAATTAGTTATTATACAAGAGTATGTAGGTTGAGAACATGTTTTTAGAGTATATAACTACTACGAAGCTTGCGCCTTAGTGTCACTAAAAACACACAGTTTAAAGTTGATTCTACTCCGTGAGCCAGATCAAGAACTCCTTGTAGTGAACATTTTCTTTCCATTTTTATGGTCATATTAGTTATTAGACATGAGAATATTGTTGGAAAAATGTTTAAATAGTATAAAAATCCTAGGAAGCTTGCACCATAGAGTCACTAAAAAGTAAAAGTGCAGAGTTGATTCTACTCCGTGAGCCAGGTTTAGAACTACTTGAAGTGAGTATTTTCTTGCCATTTTTATGGTCAAATTAGTTATTAGACATTAGAATATAGTGGGAAAATATGTTTTTAGATTATAAAAATGATAGGAAGCTTGCGTCATAGTGTCACTAAAAAGTCAAAATGCGGAGCTTATTCTACTCTGTGAGCCAAGTCATGAAGTCATTGAAGAGAGCATTTTTTCTTTCAATTTTTATATTCATATTAGTTATTATAAAAGAGTATATAGGTGGGGAACAAGTTTTCAGAGTATATAACTGCTACGAAGCTTGCGACATAGAGTCACTAAAAATACACAGTGCAGAGTTGATTCTACTCCGTGAGCCAGGTCAAGAACTCCTTGTAGTGAGCATTTTCTTTCCATTTTTATGGTCATATTAGTTATTAGACTTGAGAATCTTGTTGGAGAACATGTTTGAAGAGTATAAAAATCCTAGGAAGCTTGCACCATAGAGTCACTAAAAAGTCAAAGTGCAGAGCTGATTCTACTCCGTGAGCCAAGTCAGGAAGTCATTGAAGTGAGCATTTTTTATTTCCATTTTTATAGTCAAATTAGTTATTATACAATAGTATGTAGGTTGAGAAAATGCTTTTAGAGTATATAACTACTACGAAGCTTGCGCCTTAGTGTCACTAAAAACACACAGTTTAAAGTTGATTCTAATCCGTGAGCCAGATCAAGAAGTCCTTGTAGTGATCATTTTCTTTCCATTTTTATGGTCATATTAGTTATTAGACATGAGAATATTGTTGGAAACATGTTTAAAGAGTATAAAAATCCTAGGAAGCTTGCACCATAGAGTCACTAAAAAGTAAAAGTGCAGAGTTGATTCTACTCTGTGAGCCAGGTTTAGAACTACTTGAAGTGAGTATTTTCTTGCCATTTTTATGGTCAAATTAGTTATTAGACATTAGAATATAGTTGGAAAATATGTTTTTAGATTATAAAAATGATAGGAAGCTTGCGTCATAGTGTCACTAAAAAGTGAAAATGCGGAGCTTATTCTACTCTGTGAGCCAGGTCATGAAGTCATTGAAGAGAGCATTTTTTCTTTCAATTTTTATAGTCATATTAGTTATTATAAAAGAGTATATAGGTGGGGAACAAGTTTTTAGAGTATATAACTGCTACGAAGCTTGCGACATAGAGTCACTAAAAATACACAGTGTAGAGTTGATTCTACTCCGTGAGCCAGGTCAAGAACTCCTTGTTGTTAGCATTTTCTTTCCATTTTTATGGTCATATTAGTTATTAGACTTGAGAATCTTGTTGGAGAACATGTTTGAAGAGTATAAAAATCCTAGGAAGCTTGCACCATAGAGTCACTAAAAAGTCAAAGTGCAGAGCTGATTCTACTCCGTGAGCCAGGTCTAGAACTACTTGAAGTGATTATTTTCTTGCCATTTTTAGGATCAAATTAGTCATTAGAGATGAGAATATAGTAGGAAAATCTATTTTTAGATTATAAAATGCTTGGAAGCTTGCGCCATAGTGTCACTAAAAAGTCAAAATGCGGAGCTTATTCTACTCTATGAGCAGGTCAGGAAGTCATTGAAGTGAGAATTTTTTTTCTTTCTATTTTTATGGTCAAATTAGTTGATAAACAAGAGTATATAGGTAGAGAACATGGTTTTAGAGTATATAACTCCTACGAAGCTTGCGCCATAGAGTCACAAAAAACACAGTGCAGAGTAGATTCTACTCCTTGAGCCAGGTCAAGAACTCCTTGTAGTGAGCATTTTCTTTTAATTTTTATGGTCATATTAGTTATTAGACGTGAGAATTTTGTTGGAGAACATGTTTCAGAGTATAAAAATCCTAGGAAGCTTGCACCATAGAGTCATTAAAATGTCAAAGTGCAGAGCTGATTCAACTCCGTGAGCCAGGTCTAGAACTACTTCAAGTGAGTTTTTTCTTGCCATTTTTATGGTCAAATTAGTTATTAGACATGAGAATATAGTTGGAAAATATGTTTTTAGATTATAAAAATGCTAGGAAGCTTGCCTTAGTGTCACTAAAAAGTCAAAATGCGGAGCTTATTCTACTCTGTGAGCCAAGTCAGGAAGTCATTGAAGTGAGCGTTTTTATTTCCATTTTTATAGTCAAATTAGTTATTATACAAGAGTATGTAGGTTGTGAACATGTTTTTAGAGTATATAACTACTACGAAGCTTGCGCCTTAGTGTCACTAAAAACACACAGTTTAAAGTTGATTCTACTCCGTTAGCCAGATCAAGAACTCCTTGTAGTGAACATTTTCTTTCCATTTTTATGGTCATATTAGTTATTAGACATGAGAATATTGTTGGAAACATGTTTAAAGAGTATAAAAATCCTAGGAAGCTTGCACCATAGAGTCACTAAAAAGTAAAAGTGCAGAGTTGATTCTACTCCGTGAGCCAGGTTTAGAACTACTTGAAGCGAGTATTTTCTTGCCATTTTTATGGTCAAATTAGTTATTAGACATTAGAATATAGTGGGAAAATATGTTTTTAGATTATAAAAATGATAGGAAGCTTGCGTCATAGTTCCACTAAAAAGTCAAAATGCGGAGCTTATTCTACTCTGTGAGCCAGGTCATGAAGTCATTGAAGAGAGCATTTTTTCTTTCAATTTTTATATTCATATTAGTTATTATAAAAGAGTATATAAGTGGGGAACAAGTTTTCAGAGTATATAACTGCTACGAAGCTTGCAACAAAGAGTCACTAAAAATACACAGTGCAGAGTTGATTCTACTCCGTGAGCCAGGTCAAGAACTCCTTGTAGTGAGCATTTTCTTTCCATTTTTATGGTCATATTAGTTATTAGACTTGAGACTCTTGTTGGAGAACATGTTTGAAGAGTATAAAAATCCTAGGAAGCTTGCACCATAGAGTCACTAAAAAGTCAAAGTGCAGAGCTGATTCTACTCCGTGATCCAGGTCTAGAACTACTTGAAGTGATTATTTTCTTGCCATTTTTAGGATCAAATTAGTTATTAGACATGAGAAAATTGTTGGAAAATCTATTTTTAGATTATAAAATGCTTGGAAGCTTGCACCATAGTGTCACTAAAAAGTCAAAATGCGGAGCTCATTCTACTTTATGAGCAGGTCAGGAAGTCATTGAAGTGAGAATTTTTTTCTTTCTATTTTTATGGTCAAATTAGTTGATAAACAAGAGTATATAGGTGGAGAACATGGTTTTAGAGTATATAACTGCTACGAAGCTTGCGCCATAGAGTCACAAAAAACACAGTGCAGAGTAGATTCTACTCCGTGAGCCAGGTCAAGAACTCCTTGTAGTGATCATTTTCGTTTAATTTTTATGGTCATATTAGTTATTAGACGTGAGAATCTTGTTGGAGAACATGTTTACAGAGTATAAAAATCCTAGGAAGCTTGCACCATAGAGTCATTAAAATGTCAAAGTGCAGAGCTGATTCAACTCCGTGAGCCAGGTCTAGAACTACTTCAAGTGAGTTTTTTCTTGCCATTTTTATGATCAAATTAGTTATTAGACATGAGAATATAGTTGAAAAATATGTTTTTAGTTTATAAAAATGCTAGGAAGCTTGCCTTAGTGTCACTAAAAAGTCAAAATACGGAGCTTATTCTACTCTGTTAGCCAAGTCAGGAATTCATTGAATTGATCATTTTTTATTTCCATTTTTATAGTCAAATTAGTTATTATACAAGAGTATGTAGGTTGAGAACATGTTTTTAGAGTATATAACTACTACGAAGCTTGCGCCTTAGTGTCACTAAAAACACACAGTTTAAAGTTAATTCTACTCCGTGAGCCAGATCAAGAACTCCTTGTAGTGAACATTTTCTTTCCATTTTTATGGTCATATTAGTTATTAGACATGAGAATATTGTTGGAAACATGTGTAAAGAGTATAAAAATCCTAGGAAGCTTGCACCATAGAGTCACTAAAAAGTAAAAGTGCAGAGCTGATTCTACTCCGTGAGCCAGGTCTAGAACTACTTGAAGTGAGTATTTTCTTGCCATTTTTATGGTCAAATTAGTTATTAGACATTAGAATATAGTTGGAAAATATGTTTTTAGATTATAAAAATGATAGGAAGCTTGCGTCATAGTGTCACTAAAAAGTCAACATGCGGAGCTTATTCTACCCTGTGAGCCAGGTCATGAAGTCATTGAAGAGAGCATTTTTTTCTTTCCATTTTTATAGTCATATTAGTTATTATAAAAGAGTATATAGGTGGGGAACAACTTTTCAGAGTATATAACTGCTACGAAGCCTGCGACATAGAGTTACTAAAAACACACAGTGTAGAGTTGATTTTACTCCGTGAGCCAGGTCAAGAACTCCTTGTAGTGAGCATTTTCTTTCCATTTTTATGGTCATATTAGTTATTAGACTTGAGAATATTGTTGGAGAACATGTTTGAAGAGTATAAAAATCCTAGGAAGCTTGCACCATAGAGTCACTAAAAAGTCAAAGTGCAGAGCTGATTCTACTCCGTGAGCCAGGTCTAGAACTACTTGAAGTGATTATTTTCTTGCCATTTTTAGGATCAAACTAGTTATTAGACATGAGAATATAGTTGGAAAATCTATTTTTGGATTATAAAATGCTTGGAAGCTTGCACCATAGTGTCACTAAAAAGTCAAAATGCGGAGCTTATTCTACTCTATGAGCAGGTCAGGAAGTCATTGAAGTGAGAATTTTTTTCTTTCTATTTTTATGGTCAAACTAGTTGATAAACAAGAGTATATAGGTAGATAACATGGTTTTAGAGTATATAATTACTACGAAGCTTGCGCCATAGAGTCACAAAAAACACAGCGCAGAGTAGATTCTACTCCGTGAGCTAGGTCAAGAACTCCTTGTAGTGAGCATTTTCTTTTAATTTTTATGGTCATATTAGTTATTAGACGTGAGAATCTTGTTGGAGAACATGTTTACAGAGTATAAAAATCCTAGGAAGCTTGCACCATAGAGTCATTAAAATGTCAAAGTGCAGAGCTGATTCAACTCCGTGAGCCAGGTCTAGAAATACTTCAAGTGAGTTTTTTCTTGCCATTTTTATGGTCAAATTAGTTATTAGACATGAGAATATAGTTGGAAAATATGTTTTTAGATTATAAAAATTCTAGGAAGCTTGCCTTAGTGTCACTAAAAAGTCAAAATGCGGAGCTTATTCTACTCTGTGAGCCAAGTCAGGAAGTCATTGAAGTGAGCATTTTTTATTTCCATTTTTATAGTCAAATTAGTTATTATACAAGAGTATGTAGGTTGAGAAAATGTTTTTAGAGTATATAACTACTACGAAGCTTGCGCCTTAGTGTCACTAAAAACACACAGTTTAAAGTTGATTCTAATCCATGAGCCAGATCAAGAACTCCTTGTAGTGAGCATTTTCTTTCCATTTTTATGGTCATATTAGTTATTAGACATGAGAATATTGTTGGAAACTGTTGGATTGTATACTAAAAGTCTAGCTTTAGTATGAACAATGTCATAACAATATTTGAAATGAGAATTATTGATCAAATGATTGCATCTTATAATTTATTTTATATGCATGATGCAATAGTCCATTTACTTTATACTGTAGATAATATGTTGTGCGACAACACGCGGAAGATCATATTATCGGTTTCCTTATAAAGTATAAACAGATGCTCACAACCGAGATAGACGGGGACTCTCTATCGGTATGGTTGTAGTGTGGTTTGGTATTAGCTTGTCTTGGCTATAGAATCACATTAGTGCACTTGTGTGTATTGAGTAGGACCGCTTGAGATCGTTCGTCTTATACAGACTATATAGTAGAACTTGATCTCTGTTATTATGGAAGTTCGTGCTCTTAATCCCTATACAATAACCTCGACACGTAGGACAGTATGTATTTCTTTGATTCATCAATGGGTGAGATTTATAAGTATTAAATCAACAAACTCGGTGAGTTGGGAAGTAGTGCTGTATCTATGGTGTGATGTTGATTGTAGAAGGAATCCATGTCCGTCATAGGTTGATGATGTCCCCTTGAGGAGCTCATAAGGTTTATCATGTAAATCTTGCAAGTGGATTAATTTCCGGCATGATAAAAAGGTTGAGTGGTACTACTCTCGGACGAGATATTAATTAATTAGAGTTGTCAGTAACTTAATTAATTAATGGACATTGAATATCTTAAACATGGGGAGACTATCGGGCTTATAATAAGAAGGAGCCCAGAACATAATTTGGGATTGGATGGGTAGTGCAATAATAATATTTTAGTGGACTATATTATTATTATTGGATTTAATTAAAAGCTTTGGGCTAAGCTTGGTTAATTAAATTCAATTGAGGCCCAGCCCAATTTCTCCTCCTGGTCCCTGCAGTAGTCCTTATAAATAAGTTATCTCAGTTCCTGTTAACCCTAAGTCAGTGCCTCATTTGACAGTTAGAAAGAACAGGAGCAGATTGAGAGAATCCTGCGGATTGTTGCCCACACAACAGCAGGATTCAACTTGGGACATACTGCAGAAGATTGAGAGGAAGATTGAGAGGTGGTTCTCTGCAACGGTTCATCCTCTACATCAACTCAGAAGTACGGTAAACAAGATTTAATTGCTTCCGCTGTATAATTACTTGTTTTCTTTTCGAATCGTGTTCACCATAAGATCCAATTGCCCAACAATTGGTATCAGAGCCGTGGTTTCTTGGTGAAACGTGATTTGTTAAGATTTTTGTGATTAATTGATTATATGATTTAATCTGAATTTATCACATGTTTGAGACAGTCTGACCGTGTGTGTTTTTGTGTTTATGAGTACAATCTGGTAAATCACATGTTTCTTTGTGAGTTAGTATACAGTTATTTTTTTTTTCATTAATTGTATACACTGTACACTGTACACATACACACTGGTGGCTGACGTCGACGGCGGTGACGGCGGCGTCGACTTCACGGCGAGGTGCGACTGGACTGGTCCCAATCACTTCGGAGGCAGATCGGAAAGGATCTGGCTGGCGTAAGATGGATCGTCGGTCCTCAACGGCGGTGGGCAGCGGCGGAGCGCGTTTCTGGACTGCCGTCGCTTGGCTAGGTGGCGACGGCAAAGTTTATGGGCGGCTGACGGCGCTTTAGCCGATGTCAGTGGCACCAAATCACAGCCGATTCAGTATTGGCGGGCGGCGGTGGACTGAGGGAACATTGTTCCGGGCAATTGTTGTTCTTACCGGCTGGAAGCGGCACGGCGGCGAGTAGATCGGAGTGGGTCTACACTCCGGCGGCATCTTTTGGCTGCGCATCTGTGTGCATGTTCGCGGCGACAGCGGGCTGCTGGGCGTTGCACGCGATGTGGGCTGCCGGTGCCATTCCGGTGGGCAGAGGGCGTGATAGCCGGCGGCGCTGGCACCAGGCTGAGCCGGTGTGTGCTGGGTTGTTGGAGCGGCGCCGCCGCGTTACAGATGCCGGGAGGAACCAACAACGGCAGGCAGCGGCGGGGAACGGGTCTGTTGACGCTCCTGGATGAGTTCTCAGCGGCGTCAGTCGGTGCAGCTTCTGGGCGTGTCACAGGTTGTTTCCATTCCGGGCCGCGGTGTTGAGACGCATGCGACTTTTTCGGCTGGAATTCTCTGGCTGACGGTGGTGGCAGTGTGATATCTCAGTCGGCAGGCTCGGTAGATGGATGGCGGGTCGTTTCTAGGGAGCTGACGACGCGACGCCGGTGGACTGAGGGGTTGGTCGCCGGCTGCAGCTGCGGTGCCTTGTTAACGTCGTTGGTGGTTGTCGTGTTTTGAAGCGGTTGCGGCTGGGAGCTAATTAGGGCAGCATTTGGATTGTTGATGTGCTGTTGGGCTGCTATTATTGTTTATTGGGCCTAGTTTAATTATTTGGGCCCAAATTTTTTAATTAATAGGATATTGGGCTGTAGGGCCCTATTTTAATTAAGGCGAGTTTGGGCTGATTATTAAAGGGCCCAATTCAGTATTATATTAGATGCTGTTCAATTTTAATTTGGTTTTGGGCTTTTGGGCCCAATTTTAATTAAATGGTAATGGGCTGCTGGACTAATTAATTTTAATTAATTGTGGGTATTTTGATGTTGGGCCAAGGTTAAATATTGGGCTAGACCTTTATGTAGAAATTGGCAGGGTAAATGGGCTTAATTATTTTATTAATTGGCTGCTCATTTTATGTTAATAATGTTTGGGTCAGCTGGGCCTATTTAATTGATCCAACATTTTATGCAATTAATTAATGTTATATAACTGATTAATTGATTTAATTGTCAATTATTGTTGTATATGTCATAGGCATGCTCTATGTGATTTATTTATTTAAATTGCTGTTAATAGAAGCATGTCTAAGTTGTATATTTTATTCTGGAATATTATATGCATGTTAAAAACCCTCGGTAATTAAATAACTAAGTGGGAGAGGGGATTGGTAATAAATTCCCGCGGCCTCCATTATTGGTTTGTAAGTGATGTGAGTAAACTTGTGTGTTGGCATAGGCCTTCCTCCCTAACGGATGAGTTTATTCACGGATCACTGGTACAGACTTCATAAATAATTATTGTTTGTAATGTGGCACATAAACTTGCGTGTTGGCATAGGCCTTCCTCCCTAACGGATGAGTTTGTGTGCGGTACACTGGTACAAACTTATAATTGATGATTGTAGGAAGCTACCCGAGCGCGTGTGTACTTCTCCAACTGTAAGGCACATAAGCTCGCGCAGTGGACTTGGGATCAAATAATGGTGTACACTTAGGTGTAAATAATTAGTATCCTCCCCAACGGAGTCACTGCTATTATTTGCATGGCTAAAGAGTAACCGACTATTAATTATTTTGTCATAAAGTTAGGTTGACAAATGAAATTAATGGGTAAAACCTTCTCTTGTAAATGTTCGGGTTTGTAAACGTCCACACTAACGTGGCTTGCAGACTCACGGTGCTTGAGATGTCGGTGAATTTTATTTTATATTGTTTTGAGGGAAACAATATAAATGGATAAATTCGAAGATTTGATCGGAATATTTATTTGTGATTCTCTGAATTTCGAATGGTTTTATTTCACTAATTGTTAACTAAAAGACATTACATTTACTTGTCCAAATTAATGATTAGAAAGAATCTTGGTTTTGATAATTACTGCTTAAGAAAATACATGTGTATCTCACAAAGGACGTATCATGATGCCTATTAAAATCTCTAGTGAAGAGATGAGAGGTTCATAGAAATATGATGGTCTCATGTAACTCTTCGGATACTTGAGTAAATTAAAAGGCAGAAGATCATGGTTCAATTGATGAGTGAATTGGAAAAGCTTGGAATAGAAATTGAAAGGGAAACCTAAATCAATTTATTCTTCACAATTTGCCTGGATGTTTTGAGCAAATTCTACCTGAAATACGAGAGATTGTATATGGTGGGAAACTTCTAACAAAACATATGGCAAAAGAAAGCCAATTTTTCATCATGATCTGAACAAGGTTAATATCTTATTTACTAATGGTTTAAACATGATTAGTGATGGAATCTACTGACACGAAGTATGTAGATACTGGAATCACTAAATGTTTATCACTAAGTAAGGATAAGATTGTTAATAACATGGGTAAAACTACAAAGGTAGTGGCTATTGCAGTGGGAGTTGTTTATTTATCTCAAGATAAGAATAAACGATTGATTATGAGAAATTGTCTTTACGTACGTTTCATAGAAAGAATTTAATTTCGGTTTCTATGCATTAACGGATGGATACTTCATTTCATTTAAATGACATGGTCATAGAAATGAGGAATGAGGCTATAATCCGTTAAAGTACATTGGTGGATAATTTGGATACTCTTGAATCATGCACATCCCACAGATGCAATAAATAGTAATTAAATAATGCATCTTCTAATATTAGTAAGAGAAAGGAACCTTCGGAAATGAACTAAACATACATTTGGCGTCTATGACTAATTCATTTTACTTGAGTAGGATTCAAAAGTTGATAGCCGATAGACCGTAAGGTTTATCTGAAGTGGAAACTATCGGACTTGCGAGTCGTGCTTGAAAGTAAAATTGATTAACTGCCTTTTCAAGGCTGTGGGGTGTAGAGCCAAAGATATATATGTTGGAATTAGTTCATTCTGATTCAAGCGAACCTAACAATATCCAGGCGAGAGGTGGTTATGAATATTCAAAGATTATTCTGGGAACCGATATATTTATTTGATGCACTGCATGTCTAAGTTCTTGGATTAATTCAAGAATTGTAAGGCTGGTACAGTGAGCGTCATGGAAAATATATCACATCATTACGATTCAATCGTGATGATGAAGACCTCTTAGGATAGTTAGGAACTAATAATCAGAAGTTGAGATTAAATCTCAAGTTGACTACACCGGGCATGCCCCAGCTGAATGGTGTGGTGAGTAGAAGGGATAAGGCTCTTATGGTTATGATTAGATAGATGATGAATTATTTGGAATAATTAAATTCATTTTATGGATATACCCTAGATACAGTAATTCGTGAAACATTTGTCTGTATATGGGATATCCTAGAAAAATGGAGAGTGATTTATTTAGTCCAAAAGATCGAAGGGTGATTGTCAATACAAACACTAGATTTTTATGGAAAAGGACTATGTAATAAATCACAAGCCCATGTATAAGTTGTTCTAAAGGAAGTGAGAGGAAAACACTAAGTATAAGTACCAAGTGTACAAGAGGATATACCACAAGGTAAACTGCATCGTGTGTCACGTCTGATACACAATTACATGTAGTGCCTTGTCGTAGTGGGAGGGTTGTGTGACAACTCATAAATATATGTTTGGGAGAGTCGTGAGACTTGATCCCTAGTGAACATAGTATTATCCCACGGATACGACATAGCACTACAAGATTAAAATGCGGAATCTTAGTAAGTTGCAATGTACGTTGAAATAGAATCTACGGATTCTATATTAAGTCTGGGAACTTGTATGACCACTAAATGGTGTAAAAACCATTGCAAGTGATCATAGGAAATAAAAGAGGATCATACGGAAAGGTGAAAATCTTGGAAGCAAAGCTTGTTGCGAAAAGATGTACTCAGAAAGAAATGGTTCGATTATGAGGGAACATATTCGCTGGTAGCTATGCTTAAATTGATCCGGATTCTTTTATTTATTGCTGCTCATATTAAATTATAAGGGACAGCAAATAGATGTCAAGACAGCTTTCCTGATTGGAAGTCTTGAGGAAAACATCTATGTGAAGCAACCAGAGTAATTCATTGCAAAGTACTAATAGCATTTTGATAGTAAGATTAAAAGTGTCCAGCGATGGACTAAAGCAAGTTTTAAGATCGTGAAGCATCTGTTTTGATTAGATAATCCAGTGGCATGGATTTAAATCAATGAGCGGATGAGTCTTGTGTGTTGTAAAGAGTGACAGAAACGTGGTGGTGTTTCTTGTACTATACGTAGATAGTATCTTGCTCATTGGAGACAATGAAAGAGTATTATCGGGCGTATGGGTACGGTTAATAAAGCGGTAGTGATGAAGGACTTAAGAAAGGCAAAATACATCCTTTTGATCACGGTAATACGGATCACAAGAAAGGATGTTATGCTTATCTCAAGTTTCATAAAATGATACAGTCCATACTCGTTTAGCATGTAAATTTATCTAAGTGAATGTGTCTTTAAGACACAAGAAGAAGATATAGTAGATGAAAGCGGTTCCTTATGCTTCGGCGAATAAGGAAGCTTAATCTAAAGAATGCTATGAACGAAGTTGGATATCTGTGTTGCTGAACGCATGAACAGTGAGTATCAACGTAACCTGGAACAAGAATGATGAACTGTAGTAAGACATATATAAAGTGTCTGAGAAGGACTGGAAATTATATGTGGATTTACTAAACAGATTCACTGCTTCTTGTGGATTACGTAGATTCAGATTTTTTAGTCAGATTGGACGACAGTAAATTCACCTCAAAGGTTATGTGTTTAATTTTAGGAAGTAGAGTCATAATGTGGAGGAGTGTTATATAGAAATATATTTCAGACTCCGGACTCCATCATGGAAAGATGATGAATTGGAGCCTATGAGGCAGCCAAAGTATCTATATGACTCTAGAGACTTCATGATGGACTTTGAAGTGTTTCTAAGTTTGCCCAAGGTAATCACAATTTACATTGATGATATTGGTGCAGTTGCAAACTTGAAGAAATCACAAGTCCATAAGGCAATTAAACACATGGAGCGCGAGTACCACCTGCTACGAGAAATCGTATGATGAGGCGAAGGTTGTTGTCGCCTAGATTGCATCGGATGATGACCTAGTAAACCATTTACAAGGATCTTAAGGCGAGAGCTTTTAATGGTCGTGTAGTGGGAGTAGGAATCAGATGTATGGCAGAAGACATGACAGCATAGTCTTTTAGTATAAGTGGGAGATTGTTGGATTGTATACTAAAAGTCTAGCTTTAGTATGAACAATGTCATAACAATATTTGAAATGAGAATTATTGATCAAATGATTGCATCTTATAATTTATTTTATATGCATGATGCAATAGTCCATTTACTTTATACTGTAGATAATATGTTGTGCGACAACACGCGGAAGATCATATTATCGGTTTCCTTATAAAGTATAAACAGATACTCACAACCGAGATAGACGGGGACTCTCTATCGGTATGGTTGTAGTGTGGTTTGGTATTAGCTTGTCTTGGCTATAGAATCACATTAGTGCACTTGTGTGTATTGAGTAGGACCACTTGAGATCGTTCGTCTTATACTGACTATATAGTAGAACTTGATCTCTGTTATTATGGAAGTTCATGCTCTTAATCCCTATACAATAACCTCGACACGTAGGATAGTATGTATTTCTTTGATTCATCAATGGGTGAGATTTATAAGTATTAAATCAACAAACTCGGTGAGTTGGGAAGTAGTGCTGTATCTATGGTGTGCTGTTGATTGTAGAAGGAATCCATGTCCGTCATAGGTTGATGATGTTCCCTTGAGGAGCTCATAAGGTTTATCATGTAAATCTTGCAAGTGGATTAATTTCCGGCATGATAAAAAGGTTGAGTGGTACTACTCTCGGACGAGATATTAATTAATTAGAGTTGTCAGTAACTTAATTAATTAATGGACATTGAATATCTTAAACATGGGGAGACTATCGGGCTTATAATAAGAAGGAGCCCAGAACATAATTTGGGATTGGATGGGTAGTGCAATAATAATATTTTAGTGGACTATATTATTATTATTGGATTTAATTAAAAGCTTTAGGCTAAGCTTGGTTAATTAAATTCAATTGAGGCCCAGCCCAATTTCTCCTCCTGGTCCCTGCAGTAGTCCTTATAAATAAGTTATCTCAGTTCCTGTTAACCCTAAGTCAGTGCCTCATTTGACAGTTAGAAAGAACAGGAGCAGATTGAGAGAATCCTGCGGATTGTTGCCCACACAACAGCAGGATTCAACTTGGGACATACTGCAGAAGATTGAGAGGAAGATTGAGAGGTGGTTCTCTGCAACGGTTCATCCTCTACATCAACCCAGAAGTACGGTAAACAAGATTTAATTGCTTCCGCTGTATAATTACTTGTTTTCTTTTCGAATCGTGTTCACCATAAGATCCAATTGCCCAACAGGAAACATGTTTAAAGAGTATAAAAATCCTAGGAAGCTTGCACCATAGAGTCACTAAAAAGTAAAAGTGCAGAGTTGATTATACTCCATGAGCCAGGTTTAGAACTACTTGAAGTGAGTATTTTCTTGCCATTTTTATGGTCAAATTAGTTATTAGACATTAGAATATAGTTGGAAAATATGTTTTTAGATTATAAAAATGATAGGAAGCTTGCGTCATAGTGTCACTAAAAAGTCAAAATGCGGAGCTTATTCTACTCTATGAGCCAGGTCATGAAGTCATTGAAGAGAGCATTTTTTCTTTCAATTTTTATAGTCATATTAGTTATTATAAAAGAGTATATAGGTGGGGAACAAGTTTTTAGAGTATATAACTGCTACGAAGCTTGCGACATAGAGTCACTAAAAAAACACAGTGCAGAGTTGATTCTACTCCGTGAGCCAGGTCAAGAACTCCTTGTAGTGAGCATTTTCTTTCCATTTTTATGGTCATATTAGTTATTAGACTTGAGAATCTTGTTGGAGAACATGTTTGAAGAGTATAAAAATCCTAGGAAGCTTGCACCATAGAGTCACTAAAAAGTCAAAGTGCAGAGCTGATTCTACTCCGTGAGCAAGGTCTAGAACTACTTGAAGTGATTATTTTCTTGCCATTTTTAGGATCAAATTAGTTATTAGACATGAGAATATAGTAGGAAAATCTATTTTTAGATTATAAAATGCTTGGAAGCTTGCGCCATAGTGTCACTAAAAAGTCAAAATGCGGAGCTTATTCTACTCTATGAGCAGGTCAGGAAGTCATTGAAGTGAGAATTTTTTTCTTTCTATTTTTATGGTCAAATTAGTTGATAAACAAGAGTATATAGGTAGAGAACATGGTTTTAGAGTATATAACTGCTACAAAGCTTGCGCCATAGAGTCACAAAAAACACAGTGCAGAGTAGATTCTACTCCGTGAGCCAGGTCAAGAACTCCTTGTAGTGATTATTTTCTTTTAATTTTTATGGTCATATTAGTTATTAGACGTGATAATCTTGTTGGAGAACATGTTTCAGAGTATAAAAATCCTAGGAAGCTTGCACCATAGAGTCATTAAAATGTCAAAGTGCAGAGCTGATTCAACTCCGTGAGCCAGGTCTAGAACTACTTCAAGTGAGTTTTTTCTTACCATTTTTATGGTCAAATTAGTTATTAGAATGAGAATATAGTTGGAAAATATGTTTTTAGATTATAAAAATGCTAGGAAGCTATCCTTAGTGTCACTAAAAAGTCAAAATGCGGAGCTTATTCTACTCTGTGAGCCAAGTCAGGAAGTCATTGAAGTGAGCATTTTTATTTCCATTTTTATAGTCAAATTAGTTATTAAACAAGAGTATGTAGGTTGAGAACATGTTTTTAGAGTATATAACTACTACGAAGCTTGCGCCTTAGTGTCACTAAAAACACACAGTTTAAAGTTGATTCTACTCCGTGAGCCAGATCAAGAACTCCTTGTAGTGAACATTTTCTTTCCATTTTTATGGTCATATTAGTTATTAGACATGAGAATATTGTTGGAAACATGTTTAAAGAGTATAAAAATCCTAGGAAGCTTGCACCATAGAGTCACTAAAAAGTAAAAGTGCAGAGTTGATTCTACTCCGTGAGCCAGGTTTAGAACTACTTGAAGTGAGTATTTTCTTGCCATTTTTATGGTCAAATTAGTAATTAGACATTAGAATATAGTGGGAAAATATGTTTTTAGATTATAAAAATGATAGGAAGCTTGCGTCATAGTGTCACTAAAAAGTCAAAATGCGGAGCTTATTCTACTCTGTGAGCCTGGTCATGAAGTCATTGAAGAGAGCATTTTTTCTTTCAATTTTTATATTCATATTAGTTATTATAAAAGAGTATATAGGTGGGGAACAAGTTTTCAGAGTATATAACTTACGAAGCTTGCGACATAGAGTCACTAAAAATGCACAGTGCAGAGTTGATTCTATTCCGTGAGCCAGGTCAAGAACTCCTTGTAGTGAGCGTTTTCTTTTCATTTTTATGGTCATATTAGTTATTAGACTTGAGAATCTTGTTGGAGAACATGTTTGAAGAGTCTAAAAATCCTAGGAAGCTTGCACCATAGAGTCACTAAAAAGTCAAAGTGCAGAGCTGATTCTACTCCGTGAGCCAGGTCTAGAACTACTTGAAGTGATTATTTTCTTGCCATTTTTAGGATCAAATTAGTTATTAGACATGAGAATATAGTTGGAAAATCTATTTTTAGATTATAAAATGCTTGGAAGCTTGCACCATAGTGTCACTAAAAAGTCAAAATGCGGAGCTCATTCTACTCTATGAGCAGGTCAGGAAGTCATTGAAGTGAGAATTTTTTTTTTCTATTTTTATGGTCAAATTAGTTGATAAACAAGAGTATATAGATAGAGAACATGGTTTTAGAGTATATAAATGCTACGAAGCTTGCGCCATAGAGTCACAAAAAACACAGTGCAGAGTAGATTTTACTTAGTATGCCAGGTCAAGAACTCCTTGTATTGATCATTTTCATTTAATTTTTATGGTCATATTAGTTATTAGACGTGAGAATCTTGTTGGAGAACATGTTTACAGAGTATAAAAATCCTAGGAAGCTTGCACCATAGAGTCATTAAAATGTCAAAGTGCAGAGCTGATTCAACTCCGTGAGCCAGGTCTAGAACTACTTCAAGTGAGTTTTTTCTTGCCATTTTTATGGTCAAATTAGTTATTAGACATGAGAATATAGTTGGAAAATATGTTTTTAGATTATAAAAATGCAAGGAAGCTTGCCTTAGTGCCACTAAAAAGTCAAAAATGCAGAGCTTATTCTACCCTGTGAGCCAAGTCAGGAAGTCATTGATGTGAGCATTTTTTATTTCCATTTTTATAGTCAAATTAGTTATTATACAAGAGTATGTAGGTTGAAAACATGTTTTTAGAGTATATAACTACTACGAAGCTTGCGCCATAGTGTTACTAAAAACAAAGTGCAGAGTTGATTCTACTCCGTGAGCTAGGTCAAGAACTCCTTGTAGTGAGTATTTTCTTTCCATTTTCATGGTCATATTAGTTATTATACATGAGAATCTTGTTGGAGAAAATGTTTTTAGAGTATAAAAATCCTAGGAAGCTTGCACCATAGAGTCACTAGAAAGTCAAAGTGCAGAGCTGATTCTACTCCGTGAGCCAGGTTTAGAACTACTTGAAGTGAGTATTTTCTTGCCATTTTTATGGTCAAATACGTTATTAGACATTAGAATATAGTTGGAACATATGTTTTTTGATTATAAAAATGATAGGAAGCTTGCGTCATAGTGTAACTAAAAAGTCAAAATGCGGAGCTTATTATATTCTATGAGCCAGATCATGAAGTCATTGAAGTGAGCATTTTTTTCTTTCCATTTTTATAGTCATATTAGTTATTATAAAAGAGTATATAGGTGGAGAACATGTTTTCAGAGTATATAACTGCTACGAAGCTTGTGACATAGAGTCACTAAAAACACACAGTGCTGAGTTGATTCTACTTCGTGAGCTAGGTCAAGAACTCCTTGTAGTGAGCATTTTCTTTCCATTCTTATGGTCATATTAGTTATTAGACATGAGAATCTTGTTGGAAAACATGTTTGAAGAGTATAAAAATCCTAGGAAGCTTGCAACATAGAGTCATTAAAAAGTCAAACTGCAGAGCTGATTCAACTCCGTGAGCCAGGTCTAGAACTACTTGAAGTGAGTTTTTTCTTGCCATTTTTTTGGTTAAATTAGTTATTAGACATGAGAATATAGTTGGAAAATATATTTTTAGATTATAAAAATGCAAGGAAGCTTGCGCCATAGTATCACTAAAAAGTAAAAATGCGGAGCTTATTCTACTCTGTAAGCCAGGTCAAGAAATCATTGAAGTGAGCATTTTTTCTTTCAATTTTTATAGTAAAATTAGTTGTTATACAAGATTATATAGGTGGAGAACATGTTCTTAGAGTATATAACTGCTACGAAGCTTGCGCCATAGAGTCACTAAAAACACACAATGCAGAGTTGATTTACTCCGTGAGCCAGGTCAAGAACTCCCTGTAGTGAGCATTTTTATTACCATTTTTATGGTCATATTAGTTATTAGACATGAGAATATTGTTGTAGAAAATGTTTTCAGAGTATAAAAATCCTAGGAAGCTTGCACAATAGTGTCACTAAAAAGTCAAAGTGCAGAGCTGATTCTACCATGTGACCTTGGTCTAGAACTACTTGAAGTGAGTATTTTCTTGCCATTTTTACGGTCAAATAAGTTATTAGACATGAGAATATAGTTGGAAAATATATTTTTAGATTATAAAAATGCTAGGAATCTTGCACCATAGTGTCACTAAAAAGTCAAAGTGCGGAGCTTATTTTGCTCTGTGAGCCAGGTCTGGAAGTCATTGAAGTGAGCGTTTTTATTTACATTTTTATAGTCAAATTAGTTATTATAAAAGAGTATATAGGTGGAGGACATGTTTTCAGAGTATATAACTGCTATGAAGGTTGCGCCATTGAGTCACTTAAA